>JASVEL010009134.1:0-64630 GCA_032618575.1 Nicotiana noctiflora | reverse complement strand
CTGATCCATTTGGGTACTCGTGCTCACTGTGGGGGTTCAGACTCCGGAGGGGCTCCTACAGCCCAATGACAATATCATGATACGCTGCAGCGCGCAGCCCGATCCACTACCAGTCAGCTATAATGCAATGCAGCCTCGCAGGCTCAGAAATAGTATTTGAAAACTCTTTTTATCATTTTTCAGTAGAAAACAGTGTTTCAGAAATTCCAGAGTTTGGAAAACAATTTTAGACAGTAATAGCTCAGGACTGGTATCAAAATACCATGTCAATATCATAGAAACAATAACAACGATCCTTGCGGGATCCCAATAACTGGCTCATAGCCCAATGATATCCATAACCATCCAAGTAGGAGGTTCACCGGCTCAATAATAGCTAACGACACAGTATAGTATTAACAGGTCGGACTAAGCCATAGTCCCCAATCATATTCGACCTCCCACTCACAAGAGAGTACGTGTCTCGCCTCAATACAGCATCGCATAGTGATATACCGGGGATTCGAACCCGCTGGTCATCACCCACACCCATTACTCACCTCGACTCGGCTTGAAGACTAGTCCGCAAAGCCCTTGCCACGAGAATCGGCCTCCACGGGTATAGAATTTGATCAAAATCAATAGAAATGCATCAAAATAGGCTAAAGGGACATTACCGAATCGAAACAACTCGAATTACACCAAAAACTACAAAGTTGCCAAAACCTGAATTTCGGTACGCTTCTCAAAAAATCACAACAGTTACATTTTCAGAATCTTTATCTCAACACGAGTCCATGCATATAAAGTTTATCAAAATCGGACTCCGTTTGCCCATTCAAATCGATGATTTTCAATAACCCATGCTTAGAGTAAAAACCTTCATTAATACACCCCTAATTCTTCCAATTTCAGGTGTAAACTCCATAATTTAGCAAGATAAATACATAAATTAGGTCCATGAATGATTACCTGAAGAATCCCTTCGATTTCCTCTTAAAATCGCCCCTAATCGCCTCTTAGTTTATGCCTTAGCGTGATATAACATTATGAAGTTTTAACCTTCTGTTTCCTTTATCACTGATACGTTTTTCACTTCTACGATACTGGACTCGCATATGCGAATCCGCTTCTGCGACTATTTTTGTCGCTTCTTTGAAAGTCCACTTAACTGCCTCCTTCGCTTCTGCGGTCTAGTGCGAGACCGCTTAAGCGACCACTGCTTCGCTTCTGCGAAGATCACCCAAATATCAATTTCCGCTTCTGCGGCCTTTTGTTCGCACCCGCAACGCTGCTTCAGCGGAATGAGCTGCGCTTCTGCGAAACTCCATATCAGACCTGCTGCAAACTCCAAAATTGTACGTTTTGCCTTCCAAAAATAACCCGAGGCCTCCGGGACCTCAACCAAAAATACAATTCTACTCTAAATCATCATACGAACTTGTTCCAATCATAAAAACACACCCTCAAACACACGAATCATCAAATTAAGGCGAATTCAAGCCTAAGTTTCAACTAGAACTTCCAAAACTTACATTCTATCAAAATCTCGACCAAACGATATCGGAAAGACCTGAAAATTTGCAAACATATCCAAAATCACCTAACAAAGCTACTGCAACTGTCGAAATTCCATTCTGACTCTCGGATCAAAATCTCACCTATCAATCGGATTTCGCCAAAATTCCAACTTAGCCAATTCAAGCCTATTTCTACACCGGACCTCCAAATTCAATTTCGATCGCTCCCCTAAGTAACAAATTACCTCCCGGAACTAACCAAACCATCAAAATTCGATTCCGAGCCCTCTAACCACATGGTCAGCTCTAGGTTGACTTTTCATAAACAAGTTTCATTTTAAAAGGCTATATGCCTCATTTTCAACCAGAATCACTCCTAACTCACCTGATATACTCTAACACCGATATAGAAACATGAAACATATAAATACAGGAGTAACAGGGTGGTATTTCGCATGACGACGGGACGGGTCGTCACATTCTCTCCCACTTAAGCAAATGCTCGTTCTCGAGCGGGTCAAGAAACATACCTGGAGACTCAAATAAGTGAGGATATCTGCTTCACATATCCCGCTCGATCTCCCAAGTGGCCTCCTCCACGGGTCGACCTCTCCACTGAACCTTTACTAATGCAATGTCCTTGGATCTCAATCTCCTCACCTGACGACCCAATATAGCTATAGGCTCCACATCATAGGTCAAGTCAACATCAAGCTGAATAGTACTGAAATCCAACACATGCGATAGGTCGTCGACATATTTCAGGAGCATGGATACGTGAAACACTGGATGAACACCCGATAGGCTGGGTGGCAAAGCAAGCATGTAGGCCACCGCTCCAATCCTCCTGAGGATCTCAAAAGGGCCAATAAATCTCGGATAGAGCTTTCCTTTCTTTCCAAATCTCATGACGACTTTCATAGGCGAAACCTTCAGTAAGACCTTCTCACCCACAGAATAAGACACATCCCGAACCTTCTGGTCTGCATAACTCTTCTGGCGCGACTGAGCTGTGCGAAGTCTCTCCTGAATCACCTTCACCCTGTCCAAAGCATCCTGGACTAACTCTGTCCCTAACAACCTTGCCTCACCGAGCTCAAACCAACCAACTGGAGATCTACACTATCTCTCATATAAAGCCTAATACAGCGTCATCTGAATACTGGATTGGCAGTTGTTATTATAGGCAAACTTCGCAAGAGGCAAATAATCAGCCCATGAACCACCAAAATCAATAACACAAGCTCTCAACATATCCTCTAAGATCTGAATAATACGCTCAGACTGTCCATCCGTCTGAGGATGGAATGTAGTACTCAACTCAACTTGAGATCCCAACTCACGCTAAAATGTCCTCCAGAACTGCGAAGTAAACTGAGTACCTCTGTTTGATATGATAGAAACTGGGACTCCATGAAATCTAACGATCTCCTGAATGAATATCTCAGCTAACCGCTCCGAGGAGTACGTAGTACACACAGGAATGAAGTGAGCTGACTTGGTCAGCCTATCCACAATCACCCAAACTGAATCAAACTTCCTCGCTATCCGAGAGAGTCCATCAACAAAGTCCATAGTGATCCTTTCCCACTTCCACTTGGGAATATCAATACGCTGAAACACGCCATCGGGCCTCTGATGCTCGTACTTGACATGTTGACAGTTGAGGCACCGTGCTACATGTCTCACAATGTCCATCTTCATCTTCCTCCACCAATAATGCTATTTCAAATCCTGGTACATCTTCGCGGCACTTGGATGGATAAAATATCGTGAGCTATGGGCCTCCTCTAATATCAACTCACGAAAGCCATCAACATTGGGCACGCATATCTGGCCCTGCATCCTCGATACACCATCACTCTCAATAGTGACATTTCTAGCATCATCATGCTGAACTCTATATTTAAGGACAAGCAAGTGTGGATCATCATACGGGCGCTCACGAATACGATCATATAAAGAAGACCGAGAGACAACACAAGCCAACACCTTGCTGGGCTCTAAAATGTCTAACCTCACTAGCTGATTGGCTAATGCCTGAACATCATAAGCAAATGATCTCTCCTCAGCTGGAATATATGCCAAGCTGCCCATACTGACCGCCTTTAGGCTCAAAGCATAGGCCACCACATTGGCCTTCCCCGAATGATATAGAATAGTAATATTATAATCCTTGAACAACTCAAGCCATCTCCGCTGTATCAAACTAAGATCCCTATGTTTGAATAAATGCTGGAGACTACGATGATCGGTATACACCTCACAGGACACGCCATACAAATAGTGCCTCCAAATCTTCAAGGCATGAACTATGGCAGCTAGCTCCAAATCATGAACAGGGTAGTTCTTCTCATGAGGCTTCAACTGCCGAAAAGCATAAGAAATCACTCTACCCTCCTGCATCAATACACAACCTATCCCCACTCTCGAGGCATCATAATACACAGTATATAAACCTGAAGCTGATGACAACACTAATACTGGAGCTGTGGTCAAAGCTGTCTTGAGCTTCTGAAAGCTCTCATCGCACTCATCCGACCACACGAATGGTGCACCCTTTTGCATCAACCTGGTCAAAGAAGAAGCAATAGATGAAAATCCCTGAACAAACTAGTGATAATACCCCGCCAAACCAAGGAAACTCTTGATCTCTGTAGCTGAGGACGGTCTAGGCCAACTCTGCACCGCCTTTATCTTCTTCGGATCAACTTAAATACCATCACGAGACACCACATGACCCAGAAATGCTACTGACTCGAGCCGAAACTCGCACTTGGAGAATTTAGCATACAACTTCTCCTCCCTCAACCTCTATAACACAATGCTCAAATGCTGAGCGTGCTCCTCCTGGCTACGGGAGTAAACTAGAATATCATCAATGAACACGATCACGAATGAATCCAAATATGGCCTAAACACACTGTTCATCAGATGCATGAATGTTGCTGCGGCGTTGGTCATCCCAAAAGACATCACAAGGAACTCATAGTGTCCATATCTAGTCCTGAATGTAGTCTTCATAATATCAGAGTCTCTAATCTTCAGCTGATGATAGCCTGAATGAAGATCAATCTTCGAAAACACCCTCGCACCCTGTAACTGATCGAATAAATCATCAATGCACGGTAGGGGATACTTGTTCTTCACTGTTACCTTGTTCAGTTGTCTATAATCAATGCACATCCGCATGGAACCATATTTCTTCTTACCAAATAACACTGGTGCACCCCACGGGGACACACTAGGGCGAATGAATCCCTTATCCAAAAGCTCCTAAAGCTGTTCTTTCAATTCCTTCAGCTCAACTGGTGCCATCCGATAAGGAGGAATAGAAATGGGCTGAGTGCCCAGCACCAAGTCAATACTAAAATCGATGTCCCTGTCCGGTGGCATAACCGGCAGGTCTGAGGGGAATACATCTGGAAAGTTCCTCACAATAGGTACCAAATCAATACTAGGAGACTCAGCTCCCACATCCCTCACAAATTCTAAATACAACAAACACCCCTTTTCAACCATTCTTTGAGCTTTTAAGAATGAAATAACACGGCTAGGGACGTAATAAGTCGAACCCCACCACTCAATCTGAGGAATACCAGGAATAGACAATGTAATTGTCTTAGCATGATAGTCCAATATAGCATGGCACAGAGACAGCCAGTCCATGCCCAATATCACATCGAAGTCCACCATCCCTAACAATAACAGATCCACCTTGGTCCCCAGACCCCCAATAGAAATAACACAGGATCTATAGACATGATCCACAATAATCGTATCACCCACTGGGGTGGATACATGAACAGGCAAATCAAGACTATCACGGGTCGCACCCAAATGATGTGCAAAATAAGAAGACACGTACGAATATGTGGACCCTAGATCAAATAGAACAGAGGCATCTCTATAACAAACAAAAAAGATACCTGTAATCACTGCATCGAAGTCAACTACATCACACCTCTCAGGGAGTGCATAGAATCGTGCCTGGACTCCACTAGATCGCTCCTCACCTCTGGGGTGACCTCGAGAAGACTGACCTCCACCTCTACTAGCCTGAGACGGTGCTGAAGAGGAGGGCTGATCCCTCTGCTGAGACCTGTCACTCCGAGGTCGAGGGCACTGCCTCCTCATGTGGCCAAACTCGCCACACTCAAAACAGCTACCTGGTGCTGGAGAAGGGGATTGAAGGGTACCCCTCGCTGCAGACGAACCCTGGGCTGAAGAAGAAGCAGGTGCTGTAGTCTGAGCTGGGAGGGCACTAAGTGAAGACTGTCCCTGCTGGAAACCCTGGCGGCCACGACCAGAAGAAGAAGATCCGCTATGCTCAGGGCGGCCTGACTGAGAAGGTCTAGCTGACTGAACGTGGAAAACTCAACCCGAAGGTATGAGCGGGCACTAGTACTCTTACCCGAATAATGGTTCGGGGTCAATTCCTCAGGGAGTTAGATATTGGAGTGAATAATTATGTTGCACTAGTATTGGATTTTGGCTTCTAGTTTGACTTCAAGCATTTTTTGTGTTTACAATTTATAAACTATTGTATTAACTACTATTGTGTAATCTAAATTATGCTAAGGCTATTTCTAATTGTAATTTGCTAATGGGAAAGGGGACTAGGGAAGTAGCTTATACCTAGGTGGAATAACTAATGGGTATAGAAATTCAATGCGAAGATGATGTATGGGATTTATCGGATAGCCGTTGCTCTATGCATTTATTCTCACACCTCTCGGTAGAGAGAACAATTTTGCCCAATTGACTCTCTCGAGACCAATTGGGTAGGCTAATTTACCCAAGCAACTTTAGGCTCAAGTTGGGTAATTACTCTCTCAAGGTTTATACCTGTTACTTGGGACTACCATTCTCATGGGTCCATCCCAAATCCTTGTTGGGATTGATTGAGAGGTTTTAGACTCTCTTTCTCAAGTAGAGACCAAACCCACAAAAATAGATTTCATGTTTGCAACCACAAAATCCCAATTAAATACATTCAATCAACCCAAAACCAATCACCCACAATCATCCTTGCATTTAGTAATCTAACCCATCAATTACCCACACTAGGGTTGGGCTACAACCCAAGTTATGGGTTTAGCTAGCCATAGAAATTGAAGAAGATGAAGAAATTGAAGATAAAATTGACATGGTAATTAATTGGAATTGAAATCTAATGTTAATCTAGTACAAAATTGCCCAAAATAGGCGTATCTATGTGTCTCACGAGCTCAGTTGTCACTGTGTAGTATCTAACATAACCTAAAAAGAAAAAGAAGCTATTTATACTACCCCAAAAATTTCCGGACAAAAATGCCCCTGCGGGACTCACGCGGACCGCACACTTTTGTCGTGCGGCCGCGTAGTGTAATTGGGCTACTGAAGGTCTGCTGCTGGAACATGTCACGCGGACCGCATACATTTGTCACGCGGCCGTGCATGTACAGTAACACGGACCGCGTACAATTGTCATGCGACCGCACTGCATAAATCCCTTGAATGCAAAGTCTCTGATCCTTTACCCACGCGGGCCGCACTGATTTGTCACGCGGCCGCGTGGGTTTGTTCCTTGAATGTTCTTCTGCTCTGGTCTTCATCATTGCGTACCGCACAATATTGGACGCGGTCCGCGTGGGTTTTGTCTGCAAATGGGCTTTCTTTGATCTTTTCTTGCGCAGTCGCACACCAAATTAGTGCGGTCCGCGCAGATGGAACTTGGACTTGATTGTCTCTGAATCATCCTGTGCGGCCGTACACCAAAACAGTGCGGTCCGCACAGTCTTCCTTGAAGTCCTTCTTCTCTTCTTTGACGCTTTTCCGGTTCCACTCCTTTTTGAGCCGCTTTGACGATATTCGTCCTTTTTTCGCTCAAACCTGCAAAATAGCACACTTGTAAGTAATTCAAAGCCATTTAATCACATTTTACGCACAAAGATAAGGCAAGAAGGGGTTCAAAAGCATGCAAAATTCCTAGTTATCAACTCCCCCAAACTTAAACCTTTGCTTGTCCTCAAGCAAATCAAAACTATGACCTAACCTTCAGAGAAAAGACACCAAAACACCCCTATTTGTCCAGGGGTAACCTCACAAACATCAATTGGGACTAACAATTGCCCCTAATGCAAATGTATCATTGGCACCTTTTTGAAAAATTTTAAGCTTTGTGGTTCAAGTGTGACACAAGAGCTTCAAGGGTTTACTCGATCCATCAAGGAGCCTTTCTCAAAACACTTTGGTTATTGTGGACCCTAAACTCATACATCTTCGGCTCTCCCTAAGTGCACCTCACCTTTTTGGGGCATTTGCACTCAAATCCATGTAGAGAATTTCACACTAATTCTCTCAAAGAAGAGTCCCTAAGCCCGACACTAGGTACCATAGGCTTGCCCTTTATGTAAGTATCCACTAATGTAGGCTTTTCTCAAGTTGAAATCATATAGGA
The DNA here is from genome assembly GCA_032618575.1 of Nicotiana noctiflora. Lineage (NCBI taxonomy): Eukaryota > Viridiplantae > Streptophyta > Magnoliopsida > Solanales > Solanaceae > Nicotiana > Nicotiana noctiflora. Next base: position 56,689 of record JASVEL010009134.1, on the reverse strand, counting down.
CTTTTTGGGAGTCATTGTGAAGGCTTTTTGGGTAGGGTAGGATTTTTGCTCTTAATGGTTCAACTTTCCCTAAAGCGCTTCTTTTGATTCATTTATGGAACACCTTTTTGACTCTTTTTGGCATTTCCTCTTTTAAGGGGTGAAATAGAGGCACCATGGCTCTCTTCCATTTTGCAATTGACACTTCTTTCTTTGATCATTTCATTCTCATTCTTCCTTCTTCCCTTTTCACTTCTCAACTCTTTTTGGTCCCCCCTTTTTGGGTCTTTTTCAACTTTTTGCTTGTTTTTCTCTTTGTTTCCTATTTCTTCATGCCCTTTCTTTTTCTTATTGATTTTGTGCCTTTTTACCACATTGGTGCCTTTCTTGTTCTTATCTTGTCTTCCCCCCCCCCCAAACTTATACTTTTGCAATCACTTTAAGGGAAGATTTTTGGGTGCCAAGAGAAGGTCTAAATTGGGTATAGGCTTGCACTTTGGTTTATGAAGAAATAAGGTTTTAGGCTCAAAAGGGGTGACTAGGGATTCATTTATTGGTAGGTTAGAAGGAATGATTCACGGTATGTTCATTTGGATCAAAGATAGCCTACACTCACTTCTCAAGTCAAGTTTCACCTAGGATTTCGCCTCAACAAACATTCGGGGCAAGTTTTAGACCATTAGTACGGTGCTTGGGCTCACAATTCTATTTTCTCACCACACTTACACTCAGAGATCACCAAGAAATGGAGTCGAAGGCCCACAACAACCTCGGAATAGATTCAAGAACACTTTGGTCCATATTACCAATCGATGGTTGTTCGATCAACACAAGATTCTCAAGGCCACAACTTTCACCAATCTAGACACAACTTGATGTCTTTGACCATAAGATCGGAGACAAATGTTCTAGGCTCAAGTGAAGTTCGCCCGAGGTACCCTTAACTAACAAAAAGTTTGAAAATCAAAAAGAAAAGGAAAAAAAACTAACTCAACACTTAAGAAAGTTGTCACGCTATCTATCATAGGGAAGAGCCACCCGGTTCACACAACTCTTTACCCTTGGAAAGAACAGTGGCATTAAGAAAACCAAGGGTTTATTGAAAGCTTAACACAAAATCTAATGATTCTACGAGAATCACCAAAAATGAAAAAGTGAATGAAATATGAACAAAGATGGATCCGAATATACAATCAAAAGTGTTCAAAATGAAACTAAAGTAGATCAAAGTGTTAAAATATACACAAATACTACATCTACGAATGTACTGAATGTAATCAAATATATACAATCCAAAATAAAATAAAAAATAGCAGGGCACACCCCCACGAATAAGAGCTAGCATTGTCCCCAATGTTAACTATCAAATAAAGCACAAAGAAAGGATATAGATGGCCCCTCAAGCCTAATCAACTGGATGTCTCTGACTGGCTCCCTCGTCCGCTGTAGTTGTGGGGACCTCAGACTGGTCCCCAACCTGCTGCTGTGCTGCTGGGACAGGTGCCTGCTTTGGAGGAGGCTCATCTGCTGTTGTGGGTGCTGCTGTGGGTGCACTGGAGGACCCCTCCTGCTACTCAGGAGCTACCATGATCACCACTCCCTTAGTGTTGGGGAGCTTCCTCTTCTTCCGTGGCCTGGGCTCCTCCTGTGGCTGCTCTACCTGTGGCTCTATGGCAGGCTCACCAAATAATAAATCCAGGGACAACTGATCAGCTACCAACTTGTCCACCTGCTCCTTCGGAGCTGCAATCGACTCCATCGAGGCCTTGGCCTTCCTTAGCTTCCTATGGTCCCTAGCAAGGCTCTTAAGGGCCTTGCTATGTGAATCGACCGCCTCAGCCAGGCTATCCTGCTTCTTCATCATCTTTTCCTGGTTTTCTAGGATTTTCTTCAATGTGTCCCCAATATAAGCTGGGACCTCCACTGTCACATGTGCACTATAGGCCTGAACCACTATCGTCAAAGTGGACAACTTGGATGTCGCAGCTGACATTCAGTTGTTCAAACTGGTCAATGTGTAAGACAGCTGGTTGGCAGTGAATCGGTTCATCTTGGAGACTGGAATCTCCAGATCAGCTGTAGATGAGGAAGGAGTTGTCGATGGACCCGGAGGGAGTGAAGTGGCCAGCTCAGTAGTAGTGACAGCTGGCTCCTCAGACTAGCCAGCTGTGGTGGAAGTGGTAGTTTGGATCTTCTTGGCCGTCTTAGGGTTGTCCGGACCCTTTTGATCATACCATGAATAAGCCCCTGTCGGAGGCACCAGAACATCAAACTTTTTCCTTTTCAATTTCAGCTCTCTGAAGTACAATGTCAATGTGTTGGGGAAGGGGTAGTTGGTCTTGGTCTCGTGAGCCACATTTGAGATGACCCTATACATGATATTTCCCATATTCAGTGGGAAGCCTGCCATGATCGAAGCTACCAACACCGTTCTATCAATTGGCACTGAATGGTCATGAGTGGTGGGATCCAGACGGTTGCAGACAAAGGTCAACCACCCTTTTGCCTCGAAGCTGAGGGTGTTCCTGTAAATCTTCTCTTGTGCCTTTAGCCACACCGGAATAGTTCTGGGAGCCGCTAGCACCTCTGATAACCAAGGTCGGGCCTTCTTCTTCTGGGCTAACTTCTCCAGATATTGGGATTCATCTTCATCCGCGGACCCCAAGAATTCATTGAGTGAATTCCCATCAAAAAACACAATTTGATCCCTCACTTTTGTGGCGGTGGAATCCGGGACTAGATGGTGGATGTTGACATAGAACTCTTTCACCATGTGCTCATTTGCATTCTCCACTCGCTCCTTAAAGAAGCTCCAACCCTCTCTCGTATGGAACTGTGCTTGCACATGAGGGTTGTGCAGAAGCAAGTCCACATCTATGAATCTCCTCTCCGGAATCAATCTCCTCTTTGGCCACCACTCTCTAAACTTTTGCCATGCCAGCTGACTCACAAATCTATCAGTCCACACATTAGGATCTCTTGTCCGCTTTATTCCACCCACATGTGGCTCACCTCCCTCTGCCTGACCTCCACTCTCCCCTGATAGTGAAGCTATGGGAGAAGTGGAGTACTCATCATCAATATTCTGCTTCTCAGCTCGAGACTCATCAGACGAGTCCGAGACTACATTTACTTGCTTGGAAGTGGAAACTGTGGGTTGGTCTTTCTCTGGAGATGAGGAAGCCATGTTTGGTACTGATATGGACATGTGGGAGGGGGCAGACTCTGAGGTGATACTTCTGGAAGGAACGTAATCACTCCCCGTGGAATGCGAGGCCGCTCTGTCAGCTTCGTGAATTATCTTTCGAGTTTTCTTAATGTTTTCCTGGACCTCCGGGGTGAGTTTTACAATCCTTTTGCCTTTTCCCCCTTGGGAGGGACCACCCCTACCGGGTTGTTTACCCCCACGTTGTGCTAACTGTTTCTTCATCATTGCCTGCAAAAATACAGTCTAAATTGGTTAGTCGAAGCACGTGAGCAGTATACAATGACAGAAGAGTATATACAGAACAGGCATAGTGCAGAACAGAGGCCACGCAGACCGCAAACTTTTGCCATGCGGTCCGCACATGCTAAGCAGCTATAAGTAATACCCTCTGAAGTTGACTCACGCAGACCACACTGATTTGCATCGCGGCCGCATGAGGTCAACGCGGACCGCACACTTTTGTCGCGCGGTTCGCACAAGCTGAGCACTTGATTAATAAACTCTCTGAAGTTGACCCACGCGGACCGCACTGATTTGCATCGTGGCCGCGTGAGGTCAACGCGGACCGCCCAGAAATGGACGCGGTCCGCACAGAAGAAACAACCATATTTTCAATCTCTGAACCTCGGGCACGCGGTCCGCACTGATTTGGACCGCGGCCGCGTAGGTATGGTTCCTCTTGAAGGTCAAGCACGCGGACCGCACAACAAAAGTGTGCGGCCGCGTAGGGCAAAAATCAAAACTGACAGGGTACTTTTTTGTTCAATTCAGTCCATTGTGTTCAATACCATGTGTCCTAGGTGTCCCTACTCAGTTATTTTAACAAGGAAACTTAGCCCTAATTCTATAACTATCATGCTTGATACTAATATTATCAATTAAAAGAGGAAAAATTTAAGAAATTAAGAAGTTATTCTACTCATTGATTAATTTATATACACTATAAAGTAATGAAGTTAATGAATTAAAGATGAAATATTACCAAGAGTAGTTGAAGTTGAAATTGAAGCACACAAGACGAGAATGAACATTGAATTTTATATCAGAAGGAAATTTGGCCAAAAGGTTTAATGAAGGCCATGGGTCCCTATTTATAGAAAAAGGTGTGAGACCCTTCACTTACCCACCTGCGCGGCCGCATGCTTTTGGCACGCGGACCGCGCAGGATTTAACCTGTGTTCATTTTGCCCAGCAACTCATGCGGACCGCACTGATTTGTGTTGCGGCCGCATGACAATCTTCAGAAACCTTCTTGCCTGATGAGTTTCCACGCGGACCGCACTGATTTGTTGCGCGGGCGTGTGGCAAACTTCAGAGACCTGCTCAAATGACCAATTCCCACGCGGACCACACTGATATGGTGTGCGGCCGCGTGGCCAATCTTCAGAGACCTGTTGAATTTCATTCTGTCTTGTCCACCCTACGCGGACCGCACACTTTTGGTACGCGGACCCCGTGGGTCTCCTCAGACTCAGATCTTCGTCTTAAACAATCCATGTGGATCGCATTGATTTGTTGTGCGGTCGCGTGTCCCAAACTTTAGAGAACTGTTCACTCTTATATTTTCCTGCATTATTTCAACATACTCCCTGCAACACTTCACACACTATTAGCTCAAAAATCATATCCTACTGATGAAGAAAACAAAGAAAAAGAAAAAGACATGGGTTGCCTCCCAAGAAGCGCTTGATTTAACATCGTGGCACGACGCAAGTTACCATTCCATCACTTCAAGTGCAAGAGTGCCACAACCTGGCTGTCATCCGGCTTCCCCAAATAGTGCTTCACCTGATGCCCATTAACTCGAAATATTTCACCATTCTTGTTCTTTAAGTCTAGAGCTCCAAACAAGGTCACACCTACTACCTCAAAAAGACTACTCCATTTTGACTTGAGCTTTCCCGGAAACAACCTCAACCGGGAATTAAAGAGAAGAACCATGTCACCAACCTTGAACTCCTTGCTTCGAGCATATTTATCGTGAAGGTACTTCATATTGTTCTTGTATAAGGATGAGCTGGAGTATGCATGAAATCTAAACTCGTCAATCTCATTCAAATGATCAACCCGGAGATTAGCCGCTACATCCCATTCTAAGTTCAGCTTTTTCAAGGCCCACATCACTTCATGTTCAAGCTCTACCGGAAGATGGCAAGCCTTACCAAACACCAATCGGTAAGGAGACATACCAATTGGCATTTTGTAGGCCGTTCTATAAGCCCACAAAGCATCATCTAGTTTCTTGGACCAATCGGTCCTATTTGCATTGACCGTCTTAGACAAGATGCTCCTGATTTCCCGATTTGAAACTTCAACTTGACCGCTTGCTAGGGGATGGTATGGAGTAGTGACTTTGTGATTAACACCATACTTGGTCAACAATGAATCGAAAGCCTTGTTACAAAAATGAGAGCCCCTATCACTAATAATAGCACTGGGGGTCCCAAATCTTGTAAAGATGTATTTCTTCAAAAAGTTCACAACACTCCGAGCTTCATTGTTAGGAAGAGCCATGGCTTCTACCCACTGCGAAATATAGTCCACTGCTACCAAAATATATGTGTTTCCACAAGAACTCATGAAAGGTCCCATGAAGTCAATGCCCCACACATCAAAAATGTCAACTTCTAGAATGGTGTTTAGAGGCATCTCATCTCTCTTTGAAATTCCACCAGCTCTTTGACATGCATCACAGCTCTTCACTAAATCACTAGAATCCTTGAAAATTGTCGGCCAATAGAATCCACAACTCAAGACTTTGGAGGCCGTCCTCACTCCCCCATGATGTCCACCATAGGAAGAGGAGTGGCAAGCCTCCATGATGCTCATTTGTTCGCTCTCCGGGACACACCTTCTAATCACTCCATCCGTGCAAATTTTGAAAAGGTACGGATCATCCCAATAAAAGTCCAAACTATCCCGCTTTAGCTTTTTTCTTTGGTTGGAAGAGAGCTCACATGGAACTACACTGGACACAAGGTAGTTGGCTATATCGGCGAACCATGGCATATCATTCATTAACACTGCAAGGAGTTGCTCATCCGGAAAAGAATCATTGATTTCAAGGCCATTGGATGGCCTCCCCTCCTCCTCTAGACGAGACAAGTGGTCCGCCACTTGATTTTCACTACATTTTCGGTCAACAATCTCTAGATCAAATTCTTGAAGGAGAAGTATACATCTCATCAATCTTGCTTTGGAGTCCTTCTTTGTCATCAAGTACCGAAGGGCGGCATGATCAGTGTGGATAATCACCTTAGCCCCCATAAGATAATGACGAAATTTTTCCATGGCAAATACAATGGCTAACAACTCCTTCTCTGTGACCGTATAATTCCGCTGAGCCTCATTCATCGTTCTACTTGAGTAGTACACTGGGTGGAACATCTTGTTGAGACTTTGGCCAAGTACCGCACCTACCGCCACATCACTTGCATCGCACATTAGTTCAAAGGGCAAATTCCAGTTGGGTGCGGTAATGATGGGGGTAGTTGTCAATTTATGCTTCAACAACTCAAAAGACTCCATGCATCTTTCATCAAAAACAAACTTTGCATCTTTCTCCAAAAGATTACACAAAGGGTTCACAATGTTGGAAAAATCTTTGATGAATCGCCGATAGAACCCGGCGTGCCCTAGGAAACTCCTCACCCCTTTGACAGATTTAGGGGGAGGGAGCCTTGAAATGACTTCAATATTTGCCTTGACGACCTCAATACCATCTTTCAAAACTTTGTGCCCCAAGACAATTCCTTCTTTCACCATAAAGTGCCACTTTTCCCAATTAAGCACCATGGTTTGTATCTTCGCATCTAGCCAATACACGGTCCAAATTTGCCAAGCAATCATCAAAGGAATCTCCAACTACACTGAAATCATCCATAAATATCTCGAGAATGTCTTCCACTATGTCGGTGAAGATCGCCATCATGCACCTCTGAAAAGTGGCTGGGGCATTACACAATCCGAATGGCATTCGAGAGAAAGCGAATGTGCCATAGGGACATGTAAAGGTTGTCTTCTCCTGATCTTCCAGGGCAATGAGGATTTGATTGTACCCCGAATATCCATCCAAGAAGCAATAATAAGCTCTACCCTCCAATCGGTCCAACATTTGGTCCAAGAACGGCAATGGAAAATGATCCTTCCTTGTCACCTTGTTAAGCTTTCTATAATCCATACAAACTTTCCAACCCATAATAGTACGTGTAGGAATTAGCTCATTCTTTGCATTGGTGACAACCGTCATGCCACCCTTCTTAGGAACACATTGGACCGGAGAGGTCCAAGAACTATCCGAGATGGGGTAGACCACCCCGGCATCCAACCATTTTATAATCTCCTTCTTGATAACCTCTTGCATAGCCTCGTTCAATCTTCTTTGGTGCTTGAGTGATGGTCGAGCATTCTCCTCCAATATTCTTTTGTGCACACAAAACGTGGGGCTTATTCCCCGAATGTCCGCCAAAGTCCATCCAATCGCTCGCTTCTACTTTTGTAAGACCGCCAAAGTGGCGTCAACCTGCATGTTAGTCAAGCAAGAAGAAAGAATGAATGGAAAAGTGAAATTGGGACCCAAGTACTCATACCTGAGGTGAGGAGGAAGTGGTTTCAACTCCAACACTGGCGGCTCCTCAATAGATGGCTTTGTGGGAGGAGTCTTGCGGTTCTCAAGATCCAATGATAGCTTTCTTGGCTCATAAGAGTACGAGCATATACCATGTAAGGCATTTACACATTCCACACGTTTGGCATCTTCATTGATCTCCATGTTTAAAAGTACCGCCTCAAGTGGATCCTCAACATTGATCATGGCACTTGTGTCATCCACTATCACCGCCGTGACAATGTCCACAAACGAGCACACTTCGGTGCTATTTGGTTGGCGCATGGATTTGCACACATGAAAAACCACCTTCTCATCACCGTCCCTAAATGTCAATTCTCCCGCTTCAACATCCACAAGAGCTTTCCCGATAGCCAAGAATGGCCTACCAAGAATGATAGGCACTTCGAAATCAACTTCACGATCAAGAATGACAAAATCGGCTGGTAGGATAAACTTGTCAACTCTCACTAGCACATCGTCAATAATTCCCAAAGGCCTCTTCATAGAACGATCCGCCATTTGCAACCTCATTGACGTTGGACGGGGTTGTCCAATACCCAAGGTTTTAAATACGGAGTATGGCATGAGATTGATACTAGCACCCAAATCACAAAGTGTTTTGGCAAAATTAGCACTTCCATTAGTACAAGGGATGGTGAAGGCTCCGGGGTCTTCTAGCTTAGGAACCATGGAATGAACGATGGCACTCACTAGAAGAGTCATCGTTATCGTTTCACAATCCGTCGACCTCTTCTTCATCACCAAATCCTTCATAAATTTCGCATACCCGGGCATTTGTTCAAGTGCCTCCACCAAGGGCACATTAATGGTCAAGCTCTTCATCATCTCTATGAACTTCTTAAATTGATTATCTCCTTTTTAATTTGCCAATCTTTGAGGATACGGTAGAGGAGGCCTTGGAAAGGGTGCCTTGGCCTTTGGAATAGATGGCTCGGGAATATCGATGATGTGTTCCCTAGACAGGTTCACGGTATCTTGGGACTCAATCCCGGCCTCATCCTCAATTTCAATCCTTACATCATTTGTTGCAATAGGCTCAACCACATGGTCATCATTCATTTGCATTTCATCATCATTCAAATAAGCTTCTGCATCCACAACTCGATTCTCATTTGAGGCATTTACAACACCTCCTCTTCCACTCCTAGTTGTCACGGCCATCACATGATTGTTCCTTCCCTTCGGGTTCACCATCGTGTCACTTAGTAGTGCACCTTTAGGTCGGGAGTTCAAAGATTGAGAAAGTTGGCCGATTTGCACTTCCAAATTCCGGATTGAAGTATTATGAGAAGCTAGTTGGGCATCCAAATCTTGATTCTTTTTGATCATTTGCTCGAACATGATTTCAATGCGACCCATATCATTGCCCAAAGAACTTGATCCTTGTGAATGGAAAGGGGGTGGATTGTTGGGTTGTTGGTACATAGGAGCTCTTTGAAAACCTTGCCCCCGATTGTTTTGATTGCCACCATTGTTCCACCCGCCTTGATTGTTATTGTTCCCCCAATTGTTATTGTTGCCACTCCAATTGCCACCACTGTTTCCTTGATTGCTCCAATTATTGCCTTGAATGTTCCACTCTCCACCATCATTCTTATTGTTGTTATTATTCCAATTACCTCTTCCTTGTTGGTTCCCCCAATTGCCTTGGGAACGCCATTGTTGATTTTTTTGATTCCCTCTATTGCCTTGGAAATTGTTAACATATTGACAATCTTCATCTTGATCATAAAATCCATCATTAGAAAATCCTCCATCATTGTTGTTGTCATTTTGATCATATTGGCTTTGTTGCGCTTGTTGCCCTCTATTCCTTCTTTTCAACATTGACACATTCTCCATAAGATTCACTTGGCGTGTATTTTGAACTTGTTGAAGTTGAGCTTTCGCCAATTGATTCATGGTTGTAGTGAGCTCGGCAATGGCTTGTCCATGGTCATGTAACTATTTATGTAGATGAATAACATTCGGATCTCCTTGAGGTACATTCGCCCGACTTTGCCATGCCGATGAAGTGTCGGCCATTTGGTCCATTACATTACATGCTCCCTCCAAAGATAACTTCATGAAATTGCCTCCTAATTGGTTCACAATGCATTGGTTCGCTGTGTTGATCCCCCTATAGAAAGTTTGTTGAACCATAGCATCGGTCATGTCATTGTTAGGGCACTCTTTCACCATAGTCCGATACCTCTCCCAAATTTCATGCAACGGCTCCGTTGGCTCTTGCTTGAGTCGGGGAAAAGAACTTGGCAATAAACTTATCCGCCAATTCGTCCCATGTAGTGATAGAGTGATTCGGCAACCTCTCCAACCAATCTAGTGCCTTACCCCTCAATGAGAAAGGGAAAAGCCGCAATCGCAAAGCATCTTCGGACACATTGGTTTGTTTGCTTCCCCAACAAGTATCTACGAACCCCTTCAAGTGCTTGTAGGCATTTTGATTAGAGGCGCCAGTAAAATACCCTCTTTTCTCCAATAGTGTCAGCATCACATTTGTAATTTGAAAGTTCCCCGCCCGAATTCGGGGAGGAACAATGGCACTAGCATATCCTTGATTTGTCATTGCTCTTGGTGCAACCCTTGGCGGTGGCGGAGGAGGGTCTGAAATTTGGTCATATTGATTAGCATTAGCATTTCGAGCCCTTCGTGGTACATTTTGTTCCGGAAAGTCATCTTGCTCAAGATCCTCTACCTCCTCCCCCGCCATGGCATCGCCAAGGGGAAGATTAGCATTTGCCGCCATTTGTACCTATTAAAATTGAATCAAGAAAATTAGTAAAAGAAGCAAAGAAGAAGCAAAACACAACACTAGCAACGCAATTAATCAACATTGTTTAACTCCCCGGCAACGGCGCCAAAAAAGTGATCGTGGCAAACTCAACCCGAAGGTATGAGCGTGCACTACTACTCTTACCCGAATAGTGGTTCGGGGTCAATTCCTCAGGGAGTTAGATATTGGAGTGAATAATTATGTTGCACTAGTATTGGGTTTTGGCTTCTAGTTTGACTTCAAGCATTTTTGGTGTTTTTATATTTAAACTATTGTATCAACTACTATTGTATAATCTAAATTATGCTAAGGCTATTTCTAATTGTAATTTGCTAATGGGAAAGGGGACTAGAGAAGTAGCTTATACCTAGGTGGAATAACTAATGGGTATAGAAATTCAATGCGAAGATGATGTATGGGATTTCTCGGATAGTCGTTGCTCTATGCATTCATTCTCACACCTCTCGGTAGAGAGAACAATTTTGCCCAATTGACTCTCTCGAGACCAATTGGGTAGGCTAATTTGCCCAAGCAACTTTAGGCTCAAGTTGGGTAATTACTCTCTCGAGGTTTATACTCGTTACTTGGGACTACCATTCTCAAGGGTCCATCCCAAATCCTTGTTGGGATTGATTGAGAGGTTTTAGACTCTCTTTCTTAAGTAGAAACCAAACCCACAAAAATAGATTTCATGTTTGCAACAAAAAAATCCCAATTAAATACATTCAATCAACCCAAAACCAATCACCCATAATCATCCTTGCATTTAGTAATCTAACCCATCAATTACCCATACTAGGGTTCGGCTACAACCCTAGCTATGGGTTTAGCTAGCCATATAAATTGAAGAAGATGAAGAAATTGAAGATAAAATTGACATGGTAATTAATTGGAATTGAAATCTAATGTTAATCTAGTACAAAATTGCCCAAAATAGACGTATCTATGTGTCTCACGAGCTCAGCCGTCACTGTGTAGTATCTAACATAACCTAAAAAAGAAAAAGAAGCTATTTATACTACCCTAAAATTTCTGGATAAAAATGCCCCTTCGGGACTCACGTGGACCGCACACATTTGTCGTGCGGCCGCGTAGGGTAATTGGGCTACTAAAGGTCTGCTGCTGGAACAGGTCACGTGGACCGCATACATTTGCCACGCGGCTGTGCATGTACAGTAACACGGACCGTGTACAATTGTCATGCGGCCGCACTGCATAAATCCCTTGAATGCAAAGTCTCTGATCCTTTACCCACGCGGGCTGCACTGATTTGTCACGCGGCCGCGTGGGTTTGTTCCTTGAATATTCTTCTGTTGTAGTCTTCATCATCGCGGACCGTACAATATTGGAAGCGGTCCACGTGGGTTTTGTCTGCAAATGGGCTTTCTCTGATCTTTTCCTGCACGGCCGCACACCAAATCAGTGCGGTCCGCGCAGATGGAACTTGGACTTGATTATCTTTGAATCATCCTGTGCGGCGGCCATACACCAAAACAGTGTGGTCCGCACAGGCTTCCTTGAAGTCCTTCTTCTTTTCTTTGACGCTTTGTCGGTTTCACTCCTTTTTGAGCCGTTTTGACGATATTCATCTTTTTTTCGCTCAAACCTGCAAAATAGCGCACTTGTAAGTAATTCAAAGCCATTTAATCACATTTTATGCACAAAGCTAAGGCAAGAAGGGGTTCAAAAGCATGCAAAATTCCTAGTTATCAATGAGCGACCTCTGCCCTACTGAAACTGCCCTCTAGATGGAGCACCACTAAAGCTACCAGAACCTCGAGGCTCTTAGCCTCCCGCTCCTCCCGCTCACGGCAACGATCCGCCTCAATGGAGCGTGCCATATCCACAACCTGCTCAAAAGATGATGATAGCAATCTCTCTATGGTCATCAGAATGTGAATGGAATAGTTGAGGCCATCAACGAACCTCCTAATCCTCTCCCGATCTGTCGGGATCATCCATATGGCATGCCTAGCCAACTGAGTATATCTCAGCTCATATTGGGTCACTAACATGTTGCCCTGTACTAACCAATCAAATTGGCGACGAAGCTCCTCGCGACGGGACTAAGGCACATATTTCTCTAAGAAGAGAGTAGAAAATTGCTGCCAGGTAAGAGGTGCTGATCCTGCAGGCCTACACCTCTCAAACTCCTCCCACCAATCGAACGCTGGACCAATAAACTGGAAGGTAGTAAATGAAACCCCGCTGGACTCAAGAATCTTAGATGTACGTAGCATCCTCTAGCACTTATCTAATAAACCCTTGGCATCCTCGCCCTTAGTACCACTGAAATGAGGTGGCTGGAGTCTACCAAATCTCTCTAGGCGACGCTGCTCGTCGTCAGGCATAACCGGTACTACATGCTCTGGAGCTGGTACAGTTGGAATAACTGGTGCAACTGCCTAAGCTAAGACCACCTCCGGCGTCTAAAGTCCTTGTACCACCTGCTCAGGTGTGCGAGCTGTGGGGGTTTGATGACCACCCCCTGTCTGGGATGTCGTTGTTGTAGTGTTAGCTGATACTACCTGATCCAATCCAGAACATATTGATAATATCTTGGCCAAAGTCTCCTGGAGGCCAGGAATGATAATAGACACCGTCTGTGCCTAAGCTGGTGTTGCTGGAGCATCAACCACTAGGGGCTGCTCCTAAATAAGTACAACGGGCGGGTCAGCTGGCGCTGCCTCAGTTGCCCTACCTCTACCACGACCGCTGCCACACCCACGTCCTCTAGTAGGTTCCAATGGTGGTCGTCCACCTCGTCCTGAAGCTCGAGTTCTCGCCATCTGCGAGAGAATACAATATAGAAGTTGAGTTCTCGGAACAACAATATCTCACGATAGAGTTCAAGAAATGTGAAGTGTTTCCTAAAGGTTTGCAGCCTCCCGAGGATAAGTACAGGCGTCCCCGTACTGATCCACGAGACTCTACCAACCGGCTCAAGACTCATGAGGCCTAGTAACCTAGGCTATGATACCAACTTGTCACGACCCCAAAACCCGGTCGTGATGGCGCCCAGCACACTGCTAGGCCAGCCCGACCAATCAACTAAAACGCGGAGCTATTATCACGACCCTAGTTCACTAATCGTGAACCTGTCATGACGGCACCCAGTCTTCGCGACTAGGTAAGCCTAACACAATGCGGGATGTACAATTTCATGAAACAAGAGATAAAATAATAGCGGAATGATATAAAAGAAATGTAAGAAGTGTCGCTTGGCACATACACTTCGCCAAAACATACTAAATAGCATACTACCAAGACCCGGAATCCCACGGACAACACAGACTAAAAGAAGAGTACAATTGTGGCTCTATATATCAAGAATGTCTAAACAACGAGAATAAAGGAAAGTAACTGCTATCACTAATGAGAATAGAGGGAGACCCTCCGGATCCGTGGACGTAGCAGATCATACCTAAAGTCTCCTGAAGTGCTGCTAAATCACCTGAGATGAGCCTGACCTGATGTACCTAGATCTGCACAACAAATGTGTGCATAAGAGTAGCATGAGTACACCACGGCGGTACTCAGTAAGTGCCAACAGTCCACCAACACAAGCAATAAAAAGGAAAGCACAGAGAATTTATGATATGCATAACTACAATTTCACCAAAGCCAGTATCAACAAATATCAAGAAGTTCAAGTAAGACAATTAGGCACTTAGACTGAGAAATCCTATCTAACCATGCTTTTCTAACGAATATCAGGTAGATGTCACGATCTAATGAGCTAGAACAGAAATATCACGAATTGAACAATTCAAGTAAGGTGGGTTCCAACAATCTGTGCATGTACACGCCCGTCACCTCGCGTACAAGGCATTTAAATCAACACATAATATCCTAGGGGAGAAGGTGTCACGCCCCAAAACGAGACATGACCGGCGCCTGACCGAGTAGCCCCAGTCAAGCGGACCTGGGTGCCTTTATATCCCACGCGTTACCCTTGTGTTGATTATTACTCATTAACCAAATATCTTACCAATAATGACTGATTTCACAATGCATAAACATAACCATGTGAATGATTTACTAACAAGTTCACAATTTACATTTACAACGCCCGACATACATATACATAGGCCACGAATCCCACAGTTTACATGTCTACGGAACCTCTAGGATACAAAGGACGATACAATACTTGCCGGTAACAAGGCTCCGGCTATACCTTGCACAAAATCAAAATAAAGTCTAAACAAGAGTGCAATGAGCCATGTAGGGCCCCGAAAGGAAAGGGGCTCACCAAAACGGGCAGTGGAAGATGAAGGATGCTACTGCCGATGAGCTGAAGTACCTGCTACTGATTCACCTACAATCATAATACGAATGTAGCGTCCCCGGCAAAAGGGACGTCAGTACACTTGAATTGTACTGGTATGTATGGACAAACTTTGTCCCGAGTAAACTCAAGCCATTAAATTACATCAAAACTAATCAAGCTAGCCAACCATGTTTTCCACCTTTTACTCATTTCAGATAAGCCTCAACACAAACACGTTCGAGGTAAACAAATAGAACAACAACCAATCAACCACACAAATTGCAAGTAGTCAAACATAGGGGCAATCAGTGCCCCCCAGGTTGCAAACTCTCCTGCCGTCTCCTTTCACAATTTCACATCATTGATTTTTGTATCAATTTTCAATAGCGATTTCGATCGCTTTCCATCCTTATTGCCCCCGACCACCCTTATTACCTCGGCCACCCTTATCACCCCAACCCACACCTTATTTCCTCACGTTGCGGCGCGTAACACGACCCCGCCTTACAGTTTAAGACACAACAATTTCAAACAGCAGATAAGGTACTACACACAATATCAACAAGTTCAAATAAGCAACTTGCACATTGTTCCATGTTCTCAATTACTTATCAAGCCAATATCACAACCAAGTTACAATATTTCCATAATAAAAAATATTCACACAAGTATGTTCAACAATTTTCCACAATTCAAGTGCTTCGTCTCTTTCCACAATAAACCAATTCTCAAGTGTTTCGCTTCTTTTCCACAAGGTGCCATAAAGGCCATCATAACCATTATTCACAATTCTTCACCAATTCCAATTCCCTTGTTATCTTTCAATTCATATTTCATACCACACCACATGTAGTTTAACATCAATTAGATACCCAACAACAAAATCAACAAATTACACACAATCTCTCAAATTAACACATGCCAAACGAATTGCACACATAAGGTGGCGATTTCACAAGAATCAAAGTTAGCCATACATACCTCGATTGAGCTTTCCTTAAGTTACTACAACACTCCAAAAACTCTAGCAATTCCAATCTACTATGAAACATAACAAATTTAAACACATATTAGAAAGATATTCATGAAACTAGATCATTTGAACAATTTATCAAACACTAGTTGAGCATCTTGATTTCGAATCCCTTTTTTTAAGACTTCCTTCATTCCCTAACCCAATCTTTAGTTATTTAAGTTAAACAATCTTCCCATAAACCTAAGTTGTACATGCATGTATACACAATACTAATAAACCCAAGAATCATACCTCAATAACTCATCTTATACACCAAACTCGAAATTAAACCCTAGGGTATAGAATCTTACCTCTTAGATGAAGAACTTGCTATTGAGTTCTTGATTCTTGAAGATTAATGCAAGATTTGGATGATTTAAATGTTGGGTTCCTCCTTCTCTCTCTAAAATGCTCTCACCACTCTCTAAAATCAGTAAGAAATGACCCCAAAATGAACCCCAAAGCCTATATATTGAAATGGGGTCAGGTTATAAAAATAAAACAAATAACCCTGCGATGTCAATTCTGCTATCGCAGAATGCACCGCAGAATGGACATGCGGGCCGCAAAATGCACCGCAAAATCGGCAGCCAAAACAGCATTTTCCAGCCTTTGGTAATTTGATCATAACTTTGTGTAGGAATGTCCAAATGACGAACGGTTTGAAGCGTTGGAAACTAGACTCAAAGGGCTTTCATTTGATATGCTATTCACCACATAAAACCCAATACATAATTATATATGATCCTTTGAAGTGGAGCTATATGCGAATCCATTTGGAATTTTGGCCTATTTCGAAAATTTTCCCATTTGGCTTACACTTGGGCTTCCATTTGGACCTCATACCACTTACCATAAGACTCATACTCATATTTATCAAGTCTAATTTATGTCCATCATGTTCATAGCACATAAAATATAATAATTAGCCTACGTGGCACCATAGAATCCTATATTCCTTAGCGAAATTTTCTAGGGCCTTACATTCTCCCCCCCTTAGGATCATTCGTCCTCGAATGAGGAGTATAGTATTTCCCAAACACTTTAATATCAAACATCTCATTTCTAACCTACCTCCAGTCTCTAAATTTTCACTAACTCCTAAATTTATCAGAAATTTCGGCAGAGTTTCCTTTGTAACTATGCCTATCCTCCTGCCAGGGAATCACCAAATTCGTCGCAACAACACATCCACAATTATACATAGCACCACAATGTATATATCCACAATCCTAATCCCGGTATTACAAGCACTACATTATCATAAGGATACTAGAACATGGACTGCACAGTTTTACATCAAAATACCTATATGGTACATTCCAAGTCAAAACTAACTGGTATTCAATCAAACTAAAGTACTTTCCTTCCACGACACATTTATCCTTCCACACGACATTATTGACTTACAAGCATTGTCATAACACCTTCTCAGAAGTAATATCAACTCCCAAAAATACATAACAAGGATGACAGATAAACATCTTGCATGAGATAACTATCCATTGACTTTACCTTTTGATAACTTCAACTGTACAATTAACACTCCACTGGATATTACAATTCATGATAACAACAATAACCCACAATTCCATAACTTGGCATCATACCATCAAGGATGTCAGTTCATAGTAAACAAACAATTATGTGTTCATAATAGTCCTTACCAGCCATTAATGTAATCGCAAAGGTATTCATCAACAAGAATATAATTTCATTTCAATCAACAGTCCATATGAAGTCAAGCCATCATGAGTCTTGCTAGTAGTGCATCATATAGGATATTAACATGATCATATAGTTCAATAAAGTCAATTCATACCCATATTTTTTTTTCACTATCTTCTTAGACATAAGCATATGGAAACACAAAGTACATGAGGAACAGTTATGGGGAATATCATACACCTATTGCAACCTAATGTGTAATACATTCATGTTACCTTTATTATCAACTCACATAATATTTTTAGGGGTACACTCACACTAAACCCTTGATGACCCTTAATAGTTACTCTAAGATGTGATACCATAAACTGACCATAAATTTATCTATCAATATATATGTGACCACACTATGAAGCTTTATCTTTGACTTGTCTAAACTTACAATACCCAATGATCTAATACAACGAGGAACAACAAAGTTCAAGATCAGGCTGGAGTTCTTCAAGAATCCATTAATGCACTGGGTAGAGCACTTTATGAGGTCGTTTACTAAAAGACATGAAATGTTTCTACTAACAAAACTGACATGGTTAATCACCGTGACTACCTTAATTAATACACAAATGAGGCATAGGAGTAAGTAGTACATGGGAAATAGGAATCATTAAGGAGGAATACTCAAGTACGTGAACCACTCATTTTCTAAAGGGTAGGGAAAATCCATCGACCCCGAATAGGAATACTCTAGCACTTTGAATGTGATATGGGATTCAAAATACACGAAGTTAAATTACACTCTTAACATTACTTGACGCACAGAATCTATGCCACAACCCTATAAGGATGAAAAGAATTGAACGGTTATGAGATTACCATATTCTAGAAAACTTAACACTTCTTGGTAATTGATCTTATATGAGGAAACAAAAAAATTACGACCATTTTTTTCATTCAAATCAACATGTTCATGATATGTACAAAAATCCGAAGTCATTTAATCTCAACCTTTCACGAGTGAAACTCAATAGCTAGGAAATCTTGATATTGGGACAAAATCATGAATTGGTTAGATGGTTCTAATAGTTAACACGACGCTCCAGGGGGAAGGCAAATAACACTCATATCTAGCCAAGAAGGTGAGATACCAAGGCTAGTAAAACTCTCCACACATGACAATGACATAGTCCATGATTCTTGAAGTTGAGGGTGTGAAGAAAACCAAACACAATGAGACAGTGCACAATAATCCCTGAAGGTTTGCAGATGTTTATGATGAGATCTCTATAGGTTTTGACTTGAAAAAGGAAGTGTCATAGTGATACATAGAAGGACATGTTATTTTATGGTTGTCGTACATGTGTAAGGAACTAGCACAATGAATTCACTAAAGAAGGAATAAATTTAACACATTGTGGAGACATAATCAGAAAATAATCATCGGTTATAAGCTGGACACACTTCTACTATATTAACTCCCCACTGCAATACATGACCATGCCACGAGCAACCACAATACTAGGACACAATGAGCTACTTACTGCGGGATGTTCCTAGTGGGCACAAAAACCATGGCGACACAAGATATCTATGATGGGGATGTGAGGATCTCAATTTTTTTTTCCAGAGAGACTTTATGCACACGGTGACCATTTTGATTGATATGAACTCATATGATAGGCACTGAGATGTGCATATATGTTACTAGATAGTGAAAGGGTCTCATGATGATACTCGTAAGAGAGTAGATTGAATGATCAAGCCATATAAGACACACACAACTAAGTAAAAGAGTGACTCGAGAAGGATCACAAATCTTGGATTCTTTGCATGGAACTTGACACCACATGTACAAACTTTATGATGGTACATGTATAGGCACAAGTGAGCAGATGTTGTCAATTTAAATGAGGCGTTTCTAAAAGAAATTCATCGGGAATAGTCCTTTGTTAAGAATTTAGAAAAAGCAAGTAGGAAGTATCAATAGTGCTATAACTCAATTTTGGAACATAATTATACATCTCAATTCCATAGGAGGTTGTAAACAATAGAACTCTGATAGGGAGACTTTGTAAATAGTACGTCTCATTTAAAGAGTAGGTGCATGTGCATGAACTATTCTGTAATTTAGATTCTTTTTAAGAACATATCTATGCAAGGACAAGGAAATCATAAGGGTTTAACAAAAAGTTTAAACAATCGCCACATTACCAAATAAAATGGATCACATAGTTTTTTTTTCTTTACATAATTTACATACCTCTAGGTTGCATTTCATAGCCCTTCCATAGGGTTCACATATAAAATTATTCACCTATACACTTCATACAATAATAAGGAAATCACAATTACGAATCAAACACTTTAAATGATCACCACATTATCAAATAAAAGAATCATGCCATTTTCTCGTATATTTGTCCGTCGGCTCTTGGGGCCATAATTATCACATCAGTCTTGGCACTAGGCCACATTCCATAACACAGTCTCTTCTTCCCCACATCTCACATCATTTCCGCATATTTCACATCAACATCATAATCCGTTTCATATTCTCTCATGTCACAAATATTGCCATGTACAATTTCATTTCGAGTTCTTGACACATTGTCTATACTCTATTTCTCAAAAACATTTGACTTATTTCAACATCTCTATGCAAATAGGACTTCACACAGTTTTATTTAATATATGCTACTTCAATTTCAATTTAAGGCCTTCACATTTCAATACGTGATTTATACCCCTTGCACCCATTTTAAGTTGTCAATAATAGCACATTGATCATATTGGAATGCATCTTTCACAAAATCGGGTCACAACACCAATTCATGTAAAGTATCAAACACAGCTAGAGTCCAACATCTAGTCTTACCACATTTCCACAGTCACTTACTTCATTTCCAAACATCTTTATACATTACCAACGACTAGACGCAATCAAACAAATACCTTTGGTACACATAATAACATTTTGGAAGAATCAACCATAACAAGTTTTCTCACAAAATTTGGCATCAAAATATCAATTCAAACTTGACTTGAAGTCAAGACATTTTAGCACATAGTTCACATTCTTTACATATCCTCATCTACCAAGAATAATATATTAAACAAATGAAGAAGTACCTCCCACATATATTTTCACAGCAATAATTCGCTTAACATAACAAAACGGGTACTACATAAATTATATTTTAAACCTACAACATTTACGCGGACACCATGGAAGCTTAATTTCTAAGAGACGGGGTTTTAGCCGTACATATTGATGATATACTACATAATCTGGTGGTGCAGTGACATTAGTGGGAACAAGGTTACTCTCCTAAACAACAAGTTCTACCAATCACCCCATGGCTCAACACGTTCTTCTAATAAGTCCTTGGGTGATCCACTTGGACTCAATGGTAAGATTAATCTCACCTTACATGCTTCAAATTCACATATTATGGTATCAAAATTACCAATATTGAGGGTAATACTTAGAGAGGAAACTAGCTCCATATCTTGAGCCATATCGCACGATCTGGAATATCAAAGAAGGGTGAAATTCCTAAATGTCCGTGCAGCCCCCAACTTATAGATGTGGTCGACAACACACCGATAAGAAGGGCGCTACTAGACACGGCTCCGAGACATCCTAGGACACTTAAAAACCTTAGGCTCTGATACCAAGTTTGTCACGCCCCAAAACGAGGGACATGACCGGCGCCTGACCGAGTAGCCCCGGTCAAGCGGACCTGGGTGCCTTTATATCCCACGCGTTACCCCTGTGTTGATTATTACTCATTAACCAAATATCTTACCAATAATGACTGATTTCACAATGCAGAAACATAACCAT
Source organism: Nicotiana noctiflora (assembly GCA_032618575.1). NCBI lineage: Eukaryota > Viridiplantae > Streptophyta > Magnoliopsida > Solanales > Solanaceae > Nicotiana > Nicotiana noctiflora. The sequence continues at coordinate 35,299 of JASVEL010009134.1, read as the reverse complement.
GTGATTGATTTACTAACAAGTTCACAATTTACATTTACAACGCCCGACATACATATATACATGAGCCTCGAATCCCACAGTTTACATGTCTACGGAACCTCTAGGATACAAAGGACGATACAATACTTGCCGGTAACAAGGCTCCGGCTATACCTTGCACAAAATCAAAATAAAGTCTAAACAAGAGTGCAATGAGCCATGTAGGGCCCCGAAAGGAAAGGGGCTCACCAAAACGGGCAGTGGAAGATGAAGGATGCTACTGCCGATGAGCTGAAGTACCTGCTACTGATTCACCTACAATCATAATACGAATGTAGCGTCCCCGGCAAAAGGGACGTCAGTACACTTGAATTGTACTGGTATGTATGGACAAACTTTGTCCCGAGTAAACTCAAGCCATTAAATTACATCAAAACTAATCAAGCTAGCCAACCATGTTTTCCACCTTTTACTCATTTCATATAAGCCTCAACACAAACACGTTCAAGGTAAACAAATAGAACAACAACCAATCAACCACACAAATTGCAAGTAGTCAAACATAGGGGCAATCAGTGCCCCCCAGGTTGCAAACTCTCCTGCTGTCTCCTTTCACAATTTCACATCATTGATTTTTGTATCAATTTTCAATAGCGATTTCGATCGCTTTCCATCCTTATTGCCCCCGACCACCCTTATTACCTCGGCCACCCTTATCACCCCAACCCACACCTTATTTCCTCATGTTGCGGCGCGCAACACGACCCCGCCTTACAGTTTAAAACACAACAATTTCAAACAGCAGATAAGGTACTACACACAATATCAACAAGTTCAAATAAGCAACTTGCACATTGTTCCATGTTCTCAATTACTTATCAAGCCAATATCACAACCAAGTTACAATATTTCCATAATCAAAAATATTCACACAAGTATGTTCAACAATTTTCCACAATTCAAGTGCTTCGTCTCTTTCCACAATAAACCAATTCTCAAGGTGTTTCGTTTCTTTTCCACAAAGTGCCATAAAGGCCATCATAACCATTATTCACAATTCTTCACCAATTCCAATTCCCTTGTTATCTTTCAATTCATATTTCATACCACACCACATGTAGTTTAACATCAATTAGATACCCAACAACAAAATCAACAAATTACACACAATCTCTCAAATTAACACATGCCAAACGAATTGCACACATAAGGGCGATTTCACAAGAATCAAAGTTAGCCAAACATACCTCGATTGAGCTTTCCTTAAGTTACTACAACACTCCAAAAACTCTAGCAATTCCAATCTACTATGAAACATAACAAATTTAAACACATATTAGAAAGATATTCATGAAACTAGATCATTTGAACAATTTATCAAACACTAGTTGAGCATCTTGATTTCGAATCCCCTTTTTTTAAGACTTCCTTCATTCCCTAACCCAATCTTTAGTTATTTAAGTTAAACAATCTTCCCATAAACCTAAGTTGTGCATGCATGTATACACAATACTAATAAACCCAAGAATCATACCTCAATAACTCATCTTATACACCAAACTCGAAATTAAACCCTAGGGTATAGAATCTTACCTCTTAGATGAAGAACTTGCTATTGAGTTCTTGATTCTTGAAGATTAATGCAAGATTTAGATGATTTAAATGTTGGGTTCCTCCTTCTCTCTCTAAAATGCTCTCACCACTCTCTAAAATCAGTAAGAAATGACCCCAAAATGAACCCCAAAGCCTATATATTGAAATGGGGTCAGGTTATAAAAATAAAAGAATTAACTGGGCTTCTCGGGTTCAATTTGCGGTAGGAATGCGACCGCAAAGTTAACAATGCGACAGGAATGCGGTCGCACATTTGACACAAGACAGCATTTTCCAGCCTTTGGTAATTTGATCATAACTTTGTGTAGGAATGTCCAAATGACGAACGGTTTGAAGCGTTGGAAACTAGACTCAAAGGGCTTTCATTTGATATGCTATTCACCATATAAAACCCAATACATAATTATATATGATCCTTTGAAGTGGAGCTATATGCGAATCCATTTGGAATTTTGGCCTATTTCGAAAATTTTCCCATTTGGCTTACACTTGGGCTTCCATTTGGACCTCATACCACTTACCATAAGACTCATACTCATATTTATCAAGTCTAATTTATCTCCATCATGTTCATAGCACATAAAATATAATAATTAGCCTACGTGGCACCATAGAATCCTATATTCCTTAGCGAAATTTTCTAGGGCCTTACGTTCACGAAGAAGAATTTGGCCTCTGAGACTTAAAAAACCGCTAAGAGATAACTCCCTTGCTATGAGTATCGGCCTCCACTGATGTAGTATCTGATCAAAATCAATAGAAATACATCAAAATAGGTCAATTGGGCATTATCCAATCGAAACAATTCGAAATACACCAAAAACCACAAGTTGTCAAAACCTGACTTTCGGTACGCTTCTCTAAAAATTACGAAAGTTACACATTCGGGTTCCTTATCTCAACACAACTCTATGCATATAAAATTTACCAAAATCGGAATTCGTTTACCCATTCAAATCGATGATTTACCATAATTTAGGCCTAGGGCTAAAATCCCCCATTAATCTTCAATTAACAGTGAAATACTCAAGGATTCCATGATAAAGTAACGTAATTAGGCCATAAAACTTACCTCCGATGAATACCCGATGAATTTCCAGCAATTTCCCGTGAGTTTCTCTCTCTAAGCCTCAAAAATGGTGTTTTTCTGTATGAACCCCGTGACTGAACTGTTTTGGAATTTAATTCATTGCCAGTCCAATTAACCCTACGCATTCGCGATACTATTCACGCATTCGCGATGCACAAATCGATCTCCTCTACGCAAACGCGATGCCTCCCACGCGTTCACGATGAACAACATATCAACCGGCCAAAATTCTTCTACGCGAACGCGTGACCTGGGACGCGAACGCGATGCTTCACTTATTTCTTCTATGCGAACGCGTAGCCTGGGACACGAACGCGATGACCAATCCCGCCTTGCCTACGCGAACGCGGCCAGAGCCCCGTGAACGCGAAGGCTTAAAGTCCTGCACATAAACTGCAATTTTCTGCAGATTTTTCTAAGTTCCAAATGCCCGGATGATGGTCCGAATTCACCCCGAGGCCCCCGGGACCCCAACGAAAACCACCAACATACTCCAAAACACGGTACAAACTTGTTCCAATCATAAAAATACGCCCTTAAACACAAAAATCATCGAATTATAGCGGATTCAAGCCTAGGATTCAACTCAAATTTCCGAAAGTAACATTCAATCAAAAACCTAACCAAACGACGTCCGAATGACCTGAAAATTTGCAGACATATCCAAAATCACATAACGAAGCTATAGAAATTGTCGGAATTCCATTCCGACTCCCGGATCAAAATCTCACCTACCATTCGGATTTCGCCAAAATTTCAAACTTCGGCATTTCAAGCCTAATTGAGCTACAGACCTCCAAAATACATTCCAAACACGCTCCCAACCCCAAAATCACCTAACGGAGCTAATAGAACCAACGGATTTCCATTCCGAGGTCGTCTTAATACTATTCCAAATACGGGCCATTTTTCAACTATAAGGCTCTCATTTAGGGACTAAGTGTCCCAAAACGCTTCAAATTCTAGAACCGAACCTCCCGGCAAACTACAATAGCAGCAATGAACATAGGGGAGCAGTTAAATTGGGGATCGGGGCATAAATTTTAGAAATGACCGGCCGGGTCGTTACAGTTATCAGCTCACACTTTACCCTTTTTAAGCATAAATAGTGATAGAATAATAAAGATAATATCCAACACACCGGGATTAGACATCCCAAACCAGTATAACCTCCCAACGGATCAGGAAAGTCACAAGTCATGAGCCTCTACCATAATTTATAAGCCGTGATAGTGTATACAACTGTGCACAAGTGTGGAATAGACTAAACAAAATAAACATAAACTGGAGAGTCAGGTCATGCGGACGCTAGCAGCTACCTCGACTATCCAAATGCAACTCTCGATCAGCTATAGGATCAGCTCTGGTGTGATATACCTGGATCTTCAAACAAGGTGCAGGGAGTAGTGTGAGTACTTCCAACTCAGTGGTAATAAGCAGGGGTAAGACAGCGAAGGTAAGAAAACCCAATACAATACTATGTAAAGCTAACACAATATCCTGTATCAGTTATCAACATAAGCAATATCCGAATCAACAATATCAGAACCAGCAATATCAGCTATCAGAATAACATGTATAGCTAAATGCAATGCAATACATGAATATGACCGCTACGGCGCGTAGCCCGATCAATTTGGTACCCGTGCTCACTATGAGGGTTCAGACTCCAAAGGGGCTCTTACAGCCCAAGAACAATATCATGATACGCTACGGCATGCAGCCCGATCCACTACCAGTCAGCTATCATGCAATGCAGCCTCGCAGGCTCAGAAATAGTATTTGAAACTCTTTTTATCATTTCTCAGTAGAAAATAGTGTTTCAGAAATTCTAGAGTTTGGAAAACCATTTTAGACAGTAATAGCTCAGGACTGGTATCAAAATAGCATGACGATATCACAGAAATAATAACAACAATCCTCGCGGGATCCCAATAACTGGCTCATAGCCCAATGATATCCACAACCATCCAAGTAGGAAGTTCACCGGCTCAATAATAGCCAACAACACAGTATAGTATCAACAGGTCGGACTAAGACATAGTCCTCAATCACATTCGACCCCGTACTCACAGGAGAGTACGTGTCTCGCCTCAATACAACGTCGCACAGTGATATACCAGGGTTTCGAACTCGCCGGTCATTGATTCACGTCCAAGCAATGGTCGTAGTCAATATAACTTGGTCTAATAAGTCCAAGATCGATCCCACAGAGAATTAACCTATCAATCACAACTTTCACAACCCAAGAGTACTTACGAATCAAGTTCCCAAAAGTTAGAGTATCTTTGTATATGATTTTCGACTAACTACTTGCAAGAATTTATAATGCTTAAAAGAAAGAATTGAATATAGAGTAAAAAGAATATTATGAGAAAGACTAAGGTATTGATTTCCCCTATTGATGGAATCCCTTATCGTTATGCTCTTACAAATTGTTAATGTATTCTATCAATCATGAACGCTATGTGTATCGTAACCCTCTCCCGAGCAATTATAATAATTTACTAGTGCACTCTCCCGAGCTACCCTAGCTAGCTTTAATTTGAATAGTTCACTTAAGATTGCATCCAAGACTTCATTATTCCTAACTCTGTCTTTACGCCTAAAGTTATAGATTCCTCTAATAACCTAGGTGTGGTGTTGTTCAACAATAAACCTAAATATGCACTCTTTTCCAATTTATGCACACTAAATAGGCACCGCTAATTGGGAGCTCTACCAATTAACTACAATAAGAATGAAGTTGAACAAATAGAAATCTAAGCCACAATTTGTAATCACATAAACGATAAGTTCATCACCCAATAGGTTCCATCAAAACCTTAGAAAAGAATTTAGCTACTCATGCTTGAAGAAACAAGAATAATAATTGAATTCATAAAGAAATAATTGATATAAAATAAAAGAAGGAGTTTGAGAGGATTCTCTCTTACTAAAAACCTTGCAAAAGTAATGAAATAAAGATTACATGCCTCTATGGGGCAAACTAGGAGTTTATATAGAGGTTTTAGGGCTTAAAAACTAAGTTTGAGTCCAATTGGGATTGCTGTTGCGGAGCCTTCCGCAGTTCGTTCGCGGCCGCGAGCGGACCGTGAACAGTCAAACTTCAGAGGCCTTCTTTTTTCGCGGTTCATCCGCGGCCGCGAGTGAACCGCGGATTAACCATGCTTCTGATTCTTCCCTGCTTCTTCAAGACCTCTTCACTTTAGCCCTTCTTTTGGCCTTTTCATCAACCTAGGACTCCAAAATAGCTCTTTATGGCATCCAATGTATCACATGTACCTGTAAAACACAATTGAACACTAATCAAAGCATTTTGTCCTCATAAACAACATTAATTCCATAACAAAGTGTGATTATTTAGGGTACAATTATAGTCAAATTCACCTATTATCAATACCCCACACTTAAACCTTTGCTCGTCCTCGAGCAATCTTTAATCACACTTTAGGCCAATTAACAAAAATTTGTCTCCCCCAAATTATGTCACAAAAGCTATTATACATGAACAACCTAAGATATGCATGATCTTTACTTAACCGTAAACTCTCATGCCAGCACATTATAATAGTTACTCTACTTATTACTAAAAACTTGCAAATTTACCTTCTTCCTCTTGAGTTACACACCCTCACATAATTTATTGAGAGAAGTTCCCACATATAATCAATTCATAACATGGAACTTATAAAAATTGAAAAAATTTCACTCACTCTCAACAAGGAACATCCATATGCATATAGACACACCATAGGCTTACCCCTAGTGTAATACTCCACTAATCGAGTTATTCAATCATAGATCAAGAGGTCTTTAAGGGTTGTAATGTGGGCTATGGGACGGGTAGGATAACTACAATAAGAATGAAGTTGAACAAATAGAAATCTAAGCCACAATTTGTAATCACATAAACGATAAGTTCATCACCCAATAGGTTCCATCAAAACCTTAGAAAAGAATTTAGCTACTCATGCTTGAAGAAACAAGAATAATAATTGAATTCATAAAGAAATAATTGATATAAAATAAAAGAAGGAGTTTGAGAGGATTCTCTCTTACTAAAAACCTTGCAAAAGTAATGAAATAAAGATTACATGCCTCTATGGGGCAAACTAGGAGTTTATATAGAGGTTTTAGGGCTTAAAAACTAAGTTTGAGTCCAATTGGGATTGCTGCCGCGGAGCCTTCCGCAGTTCGTTCGCGGCCGCGAGCGGACCGCGAACAGTCAAACTTCAGAGGCCTTCTTTTTTCGCGGTTCATCCGCGGCCGCGAGTGAACTGCGAATGAACCATGCTTCTGATTCTTACCTGCTTCTTCAAGACCTCTTCACTTTAGCTCTTCTTTTGGCCTTTTCATCAACCTAGGACTCCAAAATAGCTCTTTATGGCATCCAATGTATCACATGTACCTGTAAAACACAATCGAACACTAATCAAAGCATTTTGTCCTCATAAACAACATTAATTCCATAACAAAGTGTGATTATTTAGGGTACAATTATAGTCAAATTTAGTCATCACCCACACCCATTATTCACCTCGACTCAGCTCGAGGACTAGCCACAATGCCCTTGCCACAAGAATTGGCCTCCGCGGGTATAGAATCTGATCAAAATCAATAGAAATGCCTCAAAATAGGCTAAAGGGACATTACCCAATCGAAACAACTCGAATTACACCAAAAACCATAAAGTTGCCAAAACCCGACTTTTGGTACGCTTCTCGAAAAATTACAAAAGTTACACTTTCAGAATCCTTATCTCAACACGAGTCCATGCATATAAAGTTTATCAAAACCGGACTCCATTTGCCCATTCAAATCAAATAATTTTCAATAACCCAGGCTTAGAGCAAAAACCTCCATTAATACACCCCTAATTCTTCCAATTTCAGGTGTAAACTCCATAATTTAGCAAGATAAATACATAAATTAGGTCCATGAATGATTACCTGAAGAATCTCTTTGATTTCCTCTTAAAATCTCCCCTAATCGCCTCTTAGTTTATGCTTAGCGTGATATAACATTCAGAAGTTTTAAACTTCTCTTTCCTTTATCACTGATATGTTTTTCGCTTTTGCGATACTAGACTCGCATAAGCGAATCCACTTCTGTGACTATTTTTGAAGCTTCTGCGAAAGTCCACTTAACTGCCTCCTTAACTTCTGCGGTCCAGGTCTCGCACCTGCGAGACCACTTAAGCGACCACTGCTTCGCTTCTGCGAAGATCACCCAAATATCAATTTCCGCTTCTGCGGCCTTTTGTTCGCACCCGCGACGCCGCTTCAGCGGAATGAGCTCCGCTTCTATGAAACTCCAATGTCCATCCTCCAAGAACTTCTGCGCACAAAAGTACGCTTCTGTGGACTCGCCTCCACGTCTTCGAAAATAGCAGCAGTCAGGTATATTAGACCTGGTGCAAACTCCAAAATCCTATGTTTCGCCTACCAAAAATAACCCGAGGCCCCCGGGACCTCAACCAAAAATATAATTCTACTCTAAATCATCATACGAACTTGTTCCAACCATAAAAATACATCCTCATACACACGAATCATCAAATTAAGGCGAATTCAAGCCTAAGTTTCAACTAGAACTTCCAAAACTAATATTCTATCAAAAACCCGACCAAACGATATCCGAATGACCTCAAAATTTGCAGACATATCCAAAATCACCTCACAAAGCTACTGCAACTGTCGGAATTCCATTCTGACTCCCGAATCAAAAGCACACCTATCGATCGGATTCCGCCAAAATTTCAACTTAGCCAATTCAAGCCTATTTCTTCACCGGACCTCCAAATTCAATTCTGATCGCTCCCCTAAGTCACAAATCACCTCCCGGAACTAACCAAACCATCAGAATTCGATTTCGAGCCCTCTAACCATGTAGTCAACTCCAGGCTGACTTTTCATAAACAAGCTTTATTGCAAAAGGCTATATGCCTCATTTTCAACCAGAATCGCTCCTAACTCACCCGATAGACTCTAACACCGATATAGAAATATGAAACATATAAATGCAAGGGTAACGGGATTGTAATTCTCGTGACGATGGGCCGGGTCATCACAACTAAGTAGACAACATTGGACATAGACACGTGATGAGAAGATTTTAAGGCCTGCAAATACTGTAAATTATATATAGACCAATGAAAATCATTTTTAGGTGCCAATTTAATAAACAATGAAGATGAAATTACAAACTTCAAGCTAAACTATATGTTTAAGTTCTAAAATAATAATAAAAAAATAGGTATCTTATCTAAATCCCACAACCCTACCAAACCCTACGATATTCTAGAAGTGTCTGTCCCTTTCTATCTACCTTTTTATTCAACCAAACCCAACATCAGCCCACTAGCTCAAACCACTCTTTTCTATGACCTAACCTCTGGGTAAGTTTCTTCCCCTCTCCTTGATTTTTTTTGTATCTTTCTTCGATATTATTTCTATATCTATAGTACTAAATGGAACCCATGTTTCAAAGTTTTAGAGTTACGATTTTTTTCTCAGAGAGAAAGATAGGAACAGGGTTTCTTCTAAATAAACAATCGACAATCGATAAATGAAAAAGGACCAAATAGTGACCTTTTTGCTTGATAAAAAGGACCAAACTTTAACCTCAATAGGGTGAAAGTAACTGATACAGAAAAAGTGAGAGAAGAAAGGCTAGATTTTGATTTTATTTCTCCATTTAGGTCTCTCATATGTTTTTATATCTTTTTCTGGTATCACTCACTCAGGTTTCAAAGGTTAGTCATTTTAATATAGTAATATTTTTTAAAAGAAAAGATATGTTGTTTTAGAAAAGTAAGAAGTCACATATTGCTCATGTATTTTCTCTTTGGGTCAAATGACTCAAATCTGTTCTTATTAAGTGAAATGTTGGATAGACAGACAAATTTAGACATATACAACTCATATAGTCCATCTGTCTCTCTTTTGTTATATTTGTTTTGCGGTCTCTGATTTTGGGTGGAAAAACTAAAGTATGAGGAAATTACTGAAATTAGAAGGGAAAAAAAGGATTTTTCTTAAATATTTTGTAATAGAGATCCAAAGAAGAGAGTTTTAACCAAAAGAGAGAATAAAAGACTTAATAATGACTGGGTAAACTACTTTTACCATGGTGGACATTATAGAAATCCTAATAGTCCATGACCATGATTCTAAGTGTTTCTAATTAGTTTTTTTTACTCTTTTGGTGTAGTAAAATTGGTAATGTAGACATTGATTTCTTTGTATGGTCATTATTTTATTCTTTATAAAACTTCTATTTTTTAGGCTAAGTTAGTGCAAGCAAATGTGTATCGTCTTTGGTCTTTGTATGAAAAGTTTTCACCTTTCTTTTTAGGCTTCCAGTCTCTGCATAATAATATTGTTGGAAAGAGATGGAGCGGTGATAATCCCTCTTTTGGATGTAACATTGTAGATATTTGTTCACCCCTATCTTAGGAGCCATATGTTTATCAATGTATGAGATTCATATGTTGTGATTTTCCCTTTTTGTATTTGAGTTTTTGATAAACATGGAAACTTCTCATGGTAAACATCTAAAAAATCAATTTAATTCTCACAAAAAAAAAATCTAAGGTATGTGGGAAATGTGAAAATGATAGGAAAAAAAGGACTTCTCCAAAAACTTCTATATTAGAGATCTAAAGAAGAGAGTTTTCTTTGCAGGTCGCCTCTCTGTTCTTCTCTTCTTTCTCTTTACACTCTTCTTTTACATAGTTACATGAACTTTTTGCTTCAGTTCTTTATAATTAATATTTCTTTGTCATCATTCTTCTATGTAATATATTCAAATGTATTTGTTAATATTAGTTCTCAGAAAATGGCTGGTGTTAAAAAGTTATTGTTGGTTAGTTATTGGTAATTCTTTGATACATTCATTGGCTAATTGTTGCGTTGACTTCGTTGGCCAAAAGTAGAAACCGCTTATCCAAGATATTTTTCCATTTTGGTTTGTTTTGTTTTAATTGCAGGTTTTGCTCTTTGTTGTATTGTAATAGCTATCTGTTCAGGCGGTTTAGTAGCAAATCACTGGTGATAAGTACTCATCTTTTGCTGAATTTATTTTTTCCCCTTGCCTTCTTCGCATTAAGGAGGTGTATGTCATTTTATTCATTTTATGTTGTCTCAATCATATTTCAACTGTTTTCAATTACATACCTTATATGCATATCATTCATCAATGATAAAAATATATCTAAAATTATAATTTCTCTTTTTTTAAGAACTAATCACTAAAAAGAATATTCAGGCAATAAAAGAGCTGCCTTAATGACGGATATAAATCATGAAAATGATCAGACTTTTGGAAAAACATGTGATGACAAAAGAGCTAGGAGATGCGAATTATATAGACTTATGCCACCTGATAAAAAAGAGGCCCTTTTGGCACGACGACGTGCAAACAGAGCTGAATTGAAAAGACGACGACTTGCGGCAAGTACAATTAGTGTTGATGCTGCTAATGCATCATCCTCTAATGCTGCCAATGTTTCTACCTACCAGAGGTCTCTTAATATAAAAGACTCATTGCCTTTTTCAAGCAGAAGAACAAGTAAGATTAAAATTTAAAAGTTGCTTAAACTACATTTATTAATAACAATAGTAATTATTTATTTTCTAGGTTAATAATCTCCTCATAACTAGAATTCTCATATGCAGGTAATGTTTTCACGGAACCTGGTTGTTCGAATAGTATGCAAGCGAAAAATATCTATGTCAAATTAAAAGATGTACCAAAATGCCAATTTTGTGGTGCAAAAAAGTTTGAATATGAACCGCCTACATTTTATTGTGGCAACGATTCTATTCAATTAATATCTCTTGAAATGCCAACAGAGTTAAGAAACCTTTATATAGGAAATAGTGACCAATCAAAACATTTTCGAATTTACATTAGAACATACAAAAACATATTTGCGTTCACATCCCTTGGAGTAACATATGACAAAGAGCTAGCAAAAAGAAATAACGGTATTTATACATTCCGTGTTCAAGGGCAAATGTATCACTTTATAAATGACTTGATACCAACTTATCAAAAAGGAAAAAACCTTTAGTTATATTTCTTTGATAGTGAAAATGAAGTAAGAAACTGAATGGTTTGTTCAAACAAACTGAATGAACATATTGTAAAAAGTTTGATGGATATATTAAAAACTATTCCATACTCAATATTTTTGAAATCCTTAATGAATATTTCACCATTATCTGATTTTTACATTGCTCTTAAAAGTGATGCTGGTTTAGATCAACGAGTATATAATTTACCAACTATATCAGAATTTGCAGGTATATGGGTTCAACATGATATCAATAACTCTATTCCTTCACCACATATTCGTATATATACAAAAAGTGATAGAAGTCAACTGGTAAATTATTATTATGGCTGTTACGATCCATTACAGTATCCATTGTTGTTCCCTTACGGTCAAAATGGATGGCATTGTGGTATTAAAAAAATTAAACATACTACTGATAAATCAACAACGCGATTATACTGTGAACATGAACAATTACCGAGTGTAATGAATATGTGCTCAATTAATGGATTGCTCGATCTGGAAGCTGAAGTTATGCAAAAAGGAAAACGAAAAAGAGACACAGTTTCTTGTCGTGAATATCACTGTTACAAACTTCAAATAAAAGATGATGAAAATATACTTTTACATGCTGGCAAATTATTTCAACAATATACTGTGGATGAATGGATAAAAATTAAAAGCCAAAGATTAGACTTTGCTTCTTTAAATGAGGATTTATTCGGGGTTGATGTATTAGGTGGGCTCTTAAATGTCCTACGTTGTGGGGAAAGAGAAGCATCACATGTTGGAAAACAAAAAATACTCCCACTTAGCTTTACGGGAGGCCCAAGAGATATGCGCCGAAGATATATGGATGCTATTGCATTAGTGCAACGCTTTGGAAAACCTGATATATTTTTGACTATGACCTGTAATCCTTCTTGGCCTAAAATAAAAGAAAACCTCCTACCAATAGATGAAACACAAAATAGACCGGATTTAGTAAGTAGAGTATTTCGAGCGAAATTAGAAGAGTTGAAAAATGACATTGTAAACACAAATATTTGGCAAAGTTGCAACATTTATGTATACAATAGAATTTCAAAAACGGGGACTTTCACATGCTCGTTTCCTTATAATCCTTGATGAAAAATATAAGTTACTAACTCGCATATGACCATTTTGTATATGCTGAATTGCCCGATGAAAGAGAAATTCCTACTCTATATTGACTTGTTATAGATCACATGATGCACAGTCCATGTGGAGAATTAAATCCAACAACTTCTTGTATGAAGAAAAAAAAGGTCAATGTAAATTTAAGTATCCTAAAGAGTTTGCAGAACAAACAACTACAGGAAAAAATTTGTATCCCATTTATAGAAGGCGAAACACAGGAAAGAAAGTGAAAATTAGAGGACACCTTCTTGATAATTCATGGTTGTTCCTTATAATCCATATTTACTTTATAAATTCAACTGTCATATAAATGTCAAGATTTGTTCTGATATTAAAGTTGTCAAGTACATCTATAAGTATATTTGCAAAGGACATGATAAAATTGCATTTCATATACATGCTAATGATACAAATGTAGAGATAGATGAAATAAAGGAATACCAATATGCTAGATGGGTATCACCGCCTGAGGCTACATGGCGTATATTTGCTTTTCCTATTAGTGAAATATTTCCAAATATATATCATCTTCAACTACATCTTGATGGACAACAACTTGTTTCCTTCAAGAGTACAGACAATATTAGTAAAATAGTGAACAATCCTATGATAAAGAAAACAATGTTAACCGAGTTCATTTTAATGAATAGAGAAAACATAGATGCTAAGAGCTTGAATTTATTATATCGAGAATTCTCCGAATACTTCGTGTGGTCATCAACAGATAAAATATGGACACACCGTCAACGAGGAAGTGCTATTGGTCGCATTGTGACATGTCATCCAACCGAAGGAGAAAGATACTATCTTAGACTACTTCTAATGAATGTAAGAAGACCAAAATCATATGAAGATTTGCGAACAGTAAATGGAATATGTTGTACTATATTTAGAGAAGCTGCGGAAAGAAGGGGATTACTACTTTGTGATAATAATTTGGTAGAATGCATGTCTGAAGCTGTAAGTTACCAAATGCCATATAGTTTAAGACAATTATTTGCTATGTTATTGATCTATTATAATCCAATTAATCCAAAAGAACTATGAAAAAAATTTGAAAGCCCAATGTCTGAAGATTTCAAAAGAAATTTGAATATTGATGCAAGGGAAATCCGTTACAAAAATATTAAACCATATTAATAATATTATTCATTCAATGGGGCATGATATTAATGACTTTGAACTAATTTTAGAAGAGATAAAGCCATAATCAGTAGAAAAAGAAGCTAAAGATGTTGATTTTGAGAGAAATATTATTGTTAGTGATGAAGATTTACTGTTGAAAAATAAATTAAACATTGAACAAAGAAGAGCTTACAATATGATTCTCGATAGAATATTTTTAAATAGATCAAGGGCATTCTTTATTGATGGTCCCGGTGGGACCGGTAAAGCCTTTTTATATCGTGCTTTATTAGCTACTGTAAGACACAAAGGATTTATAGCATTAGCAACTGCAAGTTCTGGTGTTGCTGCTTCACTTCTTCATGGAGGTCGAACTGCTCATTCCCGCTTTATAATTCCTATTGATGTCAGTGAGAACTTCAGCTGCAATAATAGTAAACAAATCTCATTAGCATATTTTATACGAGATGCAAAACTAATTGTATGAGATGAAATTTCAATGGCCAAAAAGCAAGCAGTGGAAGCTTTTGATTTACTTTTAAGAGATTTAATGGACATAAATATACTATTTGGAGGAAAAGTAGTTGTTTTTAGTGGTGATTTTAGACAAACTCTTCCCGTAGTTCGTAGTGGCAAAAAGGAAGATTTTATTCGTGAAAGTTTATTGTGCTCTGAAATTTAAAATCAACTTGAAAAATTACAACTATCTGAGAATATGCGTGCTAAAACGGATCCTGCCTTTTGTGAATATTTAATGAGAATTGGTGATGGAAAAGAACAATAAAATGATCGTGGAAAAATTAAAATTCCTCATTCCCTCATTATTCCTTATACTTCTGAAAAAGAATCCTTGAATTTGCTCTTCCGAGTTACTTATCCTGATCTATACAAATGTCATTCAAATGCTTCCTTTATTACTTCTCGTGCTATTCTAACAACCAAAAATAATTTTGTTGATGAAATAAATGACATGTTGCTTGCTCAATTTCCAGCTATTGAAAAAGATTACATTGCTATTGATGAGACAATTGATCCAAAAGATCAGAGTGAGTACGAAGATTTTTTGCACACTTTAAATTCTGCAGGTATACCTCCTTATAAATTATCTTTGAAGAAAAATTTCCCCATTATGTTATTAAGAAATTTGAATCCCAGTGAAGGTTTATGCAATGGAACACGATTAATTTGTGATGACTTTAAAACACATGTTATCAGTGCAACAATATCCAGCGGCGATTTTAAAAATATACATGTATATATTCCGCGAATGCCACTCATGACATCAGAAGATGAGAAATTACCTCTCCCTTTTAAACGAACACAATTTCCAGTACGATTATGTTTTGCCATGGCAATAAATAAAGCACAAGGTCAAACATTAGATTTTGTGGGTATCTATTTGCGCGAATCTGTCTTTTCTCATGGTCAATTGTATGTTGTTTTATCAAGAGCAAAAAGTTCTTATTGTGTGAAATTATTAATTAGACCACTTACTGCTGACGACAATAATGATCACTCTACATATAATATAGTCTATGATGAAATTATTAAAAACGCTTTTTCCTGACCTCTTGCTATAATTTCTTATGGTAAATCTAATTATAACTTGACTTTTAGTATTCTTCTATTTTATATTAAACTCATTGTATCTTTATTGTTAATGTATACTCTTTTACTAATATTAGCATGTTGCAATTGCAGATTAATTTCAACATGGGTGAAAGGTTAACTATCAATGCAATCACTCCCAAAACGGAAGAATGGACTTTTAAGATCCAAGTAGTTGACGAAGGTCGTCCCAAAGACAACAAAGAGAAAACTAAAAATTATCAACTCATGACATTACAAGATGAAGGGGTATTTTTTATTAAATATTAAATAAATTCATAATTCTCCCAATAATAACCAAATTAAATCATTGTTAGCTCATATATTCGAGCTTGCTAATATTTTAATTTTATTAGCTCTACTGCCATAATTTATGTCAATTTGTTTGAATATAATAATATTAAGTGTATCTTATTTTCTTACAGGAAAATCAAGTCGAAGCAATCATGTTCAATGCTGATATAACACATTTTGAAGATCTATTTGATCCTTTCCATACTTACTTGGTGTCAGTTGCACAAGTGAAGGAGTCTTCTTATTTGTATGGAAATCCAATTAATAAATTCACTTGGACAATTCATAGAAGCACCATTGTCGAGGCAATTGAAAAGGTCACTCCTCCAGAGGATCCATTACCGCCACCAACGCGGCTAACTCTTACCGCATTCGACACATTTGAGTATCAAGCCAAAGAATCTGAATTTGGTATTTATATGTCACCACACCAAACCCGGTCGTGATGGCGCCCAGCACACTGCTAGGCCAGCCCGACCAATTAACAACACTCACGGAGCTATGAGCTCACTTTAACCAATTTAGGCATAAACAGAGATAAGTCAACAGTAATAGAAACACCAAGCACGGGGATCACGTCCCAAAACAGTAACAACTCCCCAAGACCGAGGGGTCAAGAGCCTCTAAAGAGTATACAAGTGCAATAGTGTCTACGTCAAGACTCAGTGCGGAAATAGATAACAATACGAAATAAAAAACAACTGTATAGGGAGTCAGGTCCTGCGAACGCAGTAGCTACCTTGACTATCCCGAATAATACCTCTGAACAGCTACTGGATCAGGTCTGCTGAGACGTACCTGGATATGCACACAAGGTGCAGGGAGTAAAGTGAGTACTTCCAAACTCAGTGGTAATGAACAGGGGTAAGACAGTGTAGATAAGAAATCACAATATAGCACTATGTAAAGCTGTAATCAAATACCTTGCAACAGTCTCAATATCAACAGTAATTGTACTAACAAGTACCAACAAAACAGTATAACAGCTATTAGATGTAGCTAAATTCAATGCAATGCATGAAATGACCGCTATGGCGCGTAGCCTGATCCAATTTGGGTACCCGTGCTCACTGTGGGGGTTCAGACTCCGGAGGGACTCCTACAGCCTAAGCACAATATCATGAATACGCTGCGGCGCGCAGCCCGATCCACTACCAGTCAGCTAATATGCAAATGCAGCCTCATAGGGTCAAAAGTAGTTTTGAAAACTCTTTTTATTATTTTTCAGTAGAAAATAGTATATCAGTAGTTCCGGAGTTTGGAAAATCATAATAACAGCAATTGCTCCGGACTGATAGTAAAACTAGCATGTCAGTATCACAAAAATGATGATAACGATCCTCGCAGGATCCCAATATCTAGCTCACAGCCCAATAATGTACACAACCATCCAAGAAGGAGGTTCACCGGCTCAAGAATAGCCAATATCATTGTATAATTATCAACAGGTCGGACTAATCCATAGTCCCCAATCACAATCGACCCCGCACTCACAGGAGAGTACGTGTCTTGCCGCTATACAGCGTCACAAAATGGTATACCGGGGTTTCGAACCCGCTGGTTGTCACCCACATCCATTACTCACCTCAACTCGGCTCGACGACTAATCTGTGATGCCCTTGCCATGAGAATCAACCTCTACAGGCGTAGAATCTGATCAAATGTGGTACAGTGTCACGACCCGGATTTTTCCCCCAATATCGGGATCGTGATGGCGCCTACTCGTGGTAGCTAGGCAAGCCACTATGTTCATACTATCCTATTTTTAACACAATTTTAATTAAATAAATGCGGAATACTTTATCGAAATGGAAATAATAAATCACGAGGTAAAAATCATACTGAAATCCTCTACCCAAGACTTGGAGTCACCAACTCACAAACTACTATGGAATACTACACATAAAAGTCTGAAGGAAATATAACATAATTCTGTTTGTCTCGAAACAATGAGACTACAGCTATTAACATAATTAAAGGAAGAGACGCCGGGCCTGCGGACGTCTGCAAGCTACCTTAGTCTCAAATGGTCAACTTCCACGCAATCTATTTACTGCTGCTGCTGCTCCTGATCGTAACCTGGACCTGTGCAAAAACGCACAGAAGTGTAGCATCAGCACAACCGACCCCATGTGCTGGTAAGTGCCTGGCCTAACCCGGCGAAGTAGTGACAAGCCTAGGACCAGACACCCACATAAACCTGTGCAATTCAATATATATATATGTGTACTACAACATAACAAGAAATAATCAAGTATTAACACAATAAGGAATATCTTGAAGAATTCAACAATTAACCACAGTTAATAATTTCACAAGGAAAAACAAAGTGTAATGTAAACACAAATAATATCAATTCAAGGAATAGCAAACAGTTGCACGGCATCACCCTTCGTGCTTTTACTCTCATCCTCACATCCATAGTACGGCATGATCCTTCGTACATGGTTCAATAATAGGGCACGGCATGATCCTTCGTGCATAATCAATAATAGGGCACGGCGCATGATCCTTCGTGCATAATCAATAATAAACATGGCACGGCATGATCCTTCGTGCATAATCAATAATAAACATGGCACGGCATGATCCTTCGTGCATAATCAATAATAAACATGGCACGGCATCACCCTTCGTGCATTATCTCTCTTCCTCACCCAAATAACAATCACAAGTTAAGGGCAAAGAAAGAAACAACAATTCATAAATCGTCCCATCAAGGGCAATCAATAATTATCTTCACAACAAGTCCCAACAAGGGAGAACAATAACGATTTACCTATAATATATCTCAAAATATCATTTTCCAACGACTCACGGTCATACTAGACGCCAATGTATGGATGCTCGTCACCACAGCCCCATACACCGCACTCGATCACATAACACATAACACATAATCCTATTCCCTCAAGCTAGGATAGAACAAACACTTACCTCGAATGCTTATGAACAATTCACCCCGTTGAAATGTCTTTTCCTTTTGAATTTGACTCCAATCCAATCGTATCTATACACAATTGATTTAATATCATCAATTCTACTTAACAAACTAGTTCATATTGCTAAATATGGTTTTTACAACATTCTGCCCGGAATAGTAAAAATCGGCCCCGGGCCCACATAATCGAAACTCAAGTTTCGAACCAAAATAATTTCACCCAATCTTCCATGAGTTCAAATATACAATTTGTTCTTAAGTTCGACTCCAAAACGAGGTCTAAATCGTAATTTCTTTGAAAGCCCTAACTATACCCATTTCTCAAATTTTCAACCAATTTATACATGTTTAAGCCTAAGGATTTGATTGATGTTGATGAAAAATGAAGAAAATGAGTTAACAATACTTACCCAATGAACTTTGATGAAGAAATGCCTCAAAATCGCCTAAAATGTTGTGGAGAAAAGAGTTGAACAGAAATGGGATTTTTATCCCGTTTCTGTTCTGTTTCTGTCTTAAATTCACTGGGCGAAAATTTACTCTATGCGATCGCAGGGCCTGTGATGCGATCGCATAGAAGGAAAATGGGGACAGCAAAATTACTCTATGCGATCGCGGAGGTCTTATGCGATCGCATAGAAGGAAATGAATGAACCGAAATTACTCTATGCGATCGCAGGGAATGGTACGCGATCGCATAGAAGGAAATTCTGGGCCTCAGTCTTACTCTATGCGATCGCGAAGGACAGTATGCGATCGCATAGGAGGAAAAGTGGAAGCTATGCGATCGCATGGGATCTATTGCGATCGCACAGAAGGAATTTGGGACCTCTATTCTTTGCTCTATGCGATCGCAGCTACACCTATGCGATCGCATAGAACAAAATCCCCTGCAGAAACAGCAGAATTTCTGCTGGGTTTTTCAAATCCGAAAACACCCCGAACCACCTCCGAAACACTCCCGAGCCCTCGGGGCTCCAAACCAAATATGTATACTAACTCAAAAACATCATACGAACTTGCTCGCGCGATCAAATCACCAAAATAACATCATTAACAAGGAATTTAGCCTTAAAACTCAAGAATTCTCTAAAATTTCATAATTTCCAAAATTTCCAATTTAAGGCCGAAACACGTCAAACGACGTCCGTTTTCAACCAAACTTTACAGGAAGCGCTTAACCAATATATATGACCTGTACCGGGCGTCGGAACCAAAATACGAGCCCGATACCAGTATCTTTTAATCAAAATTCAGTTTCATTTTCCTTAAACATTTTCAGAAAACAATTTAACAGAAAAATTCTTTTACCGGGGTTCTAGACCTCGGATTTCAATTCCGGACATATGCCCAAGCTCCATATTTTTCTACGGATTTTCTGAAATAGCCAAATCACGGATCCGGGTCCGTTTACCAAAAATGTTGACCAAAGTCAACCATATCAATATTAATATCAAAATTCTTCTACTTTTTCACATATTTCACATATTTCAACATAATTATTTTTCCAGCTTTGTGTCCGGACTGTGCACGCAAATCGAGGCAACTATAAATGAGGTTTTCAAGACCTCCAAAGCTCGGAATGATTAATAAAACAAGTGATGACCCTTCGGGTCGTCACAATCTCCACCTCTAAAACAACCGTTCGTCCTCGAACGGACAAAAGAAGTAAGTACCAGTCTGGAAACAAATGTGGGTAGCGGCTCCGCATATCGGACTCGGACTCCAGGTCGATGCCTCAGGAGGCCGACCTCTCCACCGAACACGCACGAAGGATAACTCTTCGACCTCAACTGTCGAACCTGCCGCTCTAGAATGGCTACCGGCTCCTCCTCGTAAGATAGATCATTGTCCAATTGGACAATATGAAGTCTAACACATGTGTGGGATCGCCGTGGTATCTCCGAAGCATAGATACATGAAAAACTCGATGCACGGCTGATAAGCTAGGCGGCAAAGCTAATCTGTAAGCCACCCCTCCCACTCCGTCTAGAATCTCAAATGGACCAATATACCTAGGGCCGAGCTTGCCCTTCTTCCCAAACCTCATCACGCCCTTCATAGGCGACACTCGAGCAATACTCGTTCACCAACCATGAAATCTACATCTCGAACCTTACGATCCGCATAAGTCTTTTGCCTAGACCGAGCTGAACGCAATCTCTCCTGAATAGTCTTGACCTTATCCAAGGCCTCCTGAACTAAGTCTGTACCTAACAACCGAGCCTCTCCCGGTTCAAACCATCCTACTGGTGATCGACATCGCCTACCATACAACGCCTCATACGGAGCCATCCGGATGCTAGATTGGTAACTGTTATTGTAGGCGAACTCTGCCAATGGTAGAAACCGATCCCACGAGCCTCCGAAATCAATAACACAGGCTCGAAGCATGTCCTCGAGCATCCGAATAGTCCTCTCGGACCGGCCATCCGTCCGAGGATGAAATGCCGTACTCAACCGAACTCGGGTGCCTAACTCCTCGCTGAACCGATCTCCCGTAACCGCGAGGTAAACCGCGTACCCCGATCGGAGATAATAGATACCGGCACCCCATGGAGACGAACAATCTCCCTAATGTAAACCTCCGCTAACCTCTCCGACGAGTAGGAGACAACAACAACTACCCAGTATGTTGATTTGGTCAACCTATCAACAATGACCCAAATAGCATCAAATTTCCTCCGAGTCAAAGGAAGTCCGAGTAACGAAGTCCATAGTGATCCGCTCCCATTTCCACTCGGGAATTTCAATCCTTCGGAATACACCACCAGGTCTCTGGTGCTCATATTTCACCTGTCGACAGCTTAGACACCGAGCGACATACGCAACGATATCTTTCTTCATTCTCGCGCCACCAATAGTGTTGTCGTAAGTCCTGGTACATCTTCGCAGCACCTCTGGGTGAATAGAATACCGCGAACCGTGGGCCTCTACTAAGATCAACTCTCGAATTCCTTCGACATTGGGCACACAAACTCGACCCCGCAATTTCAATACCCCATCATCATCTAGATTTACCTGTGTGGCACCTCCCCGCTGTACTGTATCTCTCAACTCACGCAAATGAGGATCATCAAATTGCCTCTCGCGGATACGCTCTAATAAGGAAGAACGAGCGACCGTGCAGGGCTAACACTCTGCTAGGCTCAGAAATGTCTAATCTCACGAACCGGTTGGCTAAGGCCCGGACATCTAGAGCTAATGGTCTCTGATTGACCGGAATATATGCAAGACTACCCATGCCGGCATACTTTCTACTCAATGCATCGGCCACCACATTGGCCTTACCTGGGGTGATATAATATAGTAACATCATAGTCTTTTAGCAACTCTAACCATCTCCGTTGTCGTAGATTCAACTCCTTCTGTTTGAACAAGTACCGTAGGCTTTTGTGATCGGTGTACACCTCACATGTCACACCATATAGATAATGCCTCCGGATCTTTAAGGCATGAACCACCGCTGCCAACTCAAGATCATGAACTGGATAATTCTTCTCATGTATCTTTAACTGCAACGAAGCATAAGCAATAACCTTACCATCCTGCATCAATACCGCTCCAAGCCCCGTACGAGATGCGTCACAATAAACTGTATAAGGCCCTGCACCCGTAGGTAGTATCAACACCGGTGCCGTAGTCAAGGCTGTCTCGAGCTTCCGAAAGCTCGCCTCACACTCCTCTCGACCACCGAAACCGAACACCCTTCAGGTCAACCTGGTCATCGGGCCGCAATAGAAGAAAACCCTCTACAAAACGATGATAGTAACCTCGCTAATCCCAAGAAACTCCGTATCTCGATCACCGAAGCCGGTCGAGGCCAATTCTGGACTGCCTCAACCTTCTTCGGGTCTACTCGAATACCCTCCACGGATACAATGTGACCCGTAAATGCTACCGAACTCAGCCGAACTCACATTTTGAAAATTTGGCATATAGCCGATTATCTTTCAGAGTCTGAAGAACCACTCTGAGGTGCTGCTCGTGCTCTTCCTGGCTGCGGAGTATACCAGGATGTCATCTATGAAGACTATCACGAACGGATCTAAGTAAGGCCTGAATACCCGATTCATCAACTCCATGAATGCTGCCGGGGCATTGGTCAACCCGAAGGACATGACCAAGAACTCATAATGCCCATATCTAGAGCGAAAGGCCGTCTTAGGAATGTCAGCCGCCCTGATCTTCAGCTGATGGTAGCCTGACCTCAAGTCTATCTTAGAGAATACCCTCACTCCCTGGAGCTGGTCAAACAAATCATCAATCCTCGGCAGTGGATATTTATTTTTGATAGTCACTTTGTTTAACTGACGGTAATCAATACACATCCGCATCGAGCCATCCTTCTTCTTTACAAATAATACAGGTGCTCCCCAGGGGGAAACACTGGGCCTGATAAAACCCTTCTCAAGAAGGTCCTGCAACTGATCTTTCAACTCTTTTAGTTCCGGCGGGGCCATACGATAGGGTGGAATAGAGATGGGCTGAGTGCCCGGTGCCAAATCAATACAGAAGTCAATATCCCCGTCGGGTGGCATGCCCGGCAGGTCTGAAGGAAAAACCTCAGGAAACTCCCGTGCAATAGGGACTGAATCAATGGAAGGAACTTCTGCACTGGAATCACGAACATAAGCCAAATAAGCTAGACACCCCTTCTCGACCATACGTCGAGCCTTAACATAAGAAATAACAGTGCGAACGGAGTGGCTTGAGGTACCCTTCCACTCTAATCGGGGTGATTCTGGCAACGCTAAGGTGACAGTCTTAGCATGACAATCAAGAATAGCATGGTATGGGGACAACCAGTCCATCCCCAATATGACATCAAAATCTACCATATCCAAGAGCAACAGATCAACACGGGTCTCAAGACCCCCAAATATAACTACGCACGCACGATGCACCCGATCGACTACAATAGAGTCACCCACTGGCGTAGCCACATAAACCGGAATATCCAGAGCATAGCTGGGCACAGCCAAATACGGTGCGAAGTAGGAAGACACATAGGAATATGTAGATCCAGGGTCAAATAATACTGAAGCACCTCTGCCACACACAAGAATAGTACCTGTAATCACAACATCTGATGCCTCTGCCTCTGGCCTGGCTGGTAAAGCATAGAATCGGGGATCCGCACCTCCCCTCTGAGCTGCGTCTCTAGGACGACCATCAACTGGCTGACCTCTACCTCTCGCCGGACGGTCTCCACCTCTACGGTCTCGACCTCCACCTCTATAATCCCTACCCCCGCCTCGGGCTGGCCGGGCAGGCCGAGGGTCAGCGGGGCCCGAATCACGGGACGAGGACCTCGCCTGCTGAGAGTTGCCCGCCGCTATAGGGCAATCCCCGATAAAATGACTCGGGTCGCCACAACCGTAGCAACTCTTGGACCGATAGGGCCGCTGGCCCCGACGACCCGAATGGCCTCCACGAACGCTCCGAAGAGGCCGAGCACCAAGAGGAGACTGGTCTGAATAATTACCCCGAAAACCACGATCACCCGATCCACCCCGAAGCTCGAAGCGGCGGAATGAAAAGGCCCGGAAGACCGGCCTCTATCAAAGGATTCTCTCCTACCACAGGAAGAACCACCAAATCTACCCGAATGACGAGGCCTCTTATCCGAAGAATAACCGCCTCCCCTAGCAAGAGCCATCTCAACTCTGCGTGCTGCATTGGCTGCCTCCTGAAATGATATGTCACTCCCCACGCCCATAGCCATCCGGAGTCTAATCGGATGATTAAGCCCATCTATAAACTTGCGGACCCTCTCCCGCTCAGGTGGGAAGTATCACTACTACATGACGAGCCAAGTCGATAAACCTCGTCTCATACTGTGTAACTGTCATAGTGCCCTGATGGAGGCGCTCAAACTACCTCCGAAGTAAATCCCGTTGAGTAGTAGGGAGAAACTTCTCCATAAATAGTTCCGCAAACTGGTCCCATGATAGAGCTGGGGACCCTGCTGGTCGAGTCAGGCAATAATCTCTCCACCAAGTCTTGGCGGATCCTGCAAGTCCGAAAGTACAAAAATCAACTCCGTTTGTCTCCACGATCCCCATAGTCTTGAGAATCTCACGGCAACTGAATAAAAAGTCCCTGAGGATCCTCTGATGCGGTTCCACCGAAAGTAGTGGTAAATAGCTTGGAGAACCGATCAAGCCTCCATAACGAATCGGAAGTCATGGCCGTTCCATCACCGGCATGAGCCGTGGTACTCGACTGAGTGGCCACAGCTGGCTGAATTACTGGTGCCTGAGGCCGAGGAGCTACTGGCTCCGGAGTATGAGCAATAGGAGTCTGGGCCCCTCCTCCAGCCTGAGAAGTAGCTGGGGCAACTGATAATAAACCCGCTCTGGCAATGCTGTCCATGAATCCCGCTATTCTGATCAAGGCATCCCGGAGATCTGGGGTAATTAAAGCCTCTCCTGGGACCTGAGCTGGGCCCACTGGAGCTGCTGGAATCGGAACCTCCTCGTCAATCTCAATATGGGGCTCCACCTCCGGGGTAGCTGCCTGGGGCTGAGCTCTACCCCTACCACGGCCTCTGATACGGCCTCGACCCCTGCCCCTCACAGGAGCTGTCTGGGGCTCAGGCTGCTGGTCGGCGGACGAAGAAGTGCGTGTCCTTACCATCTGCGAAAGGACAGAATAGAAATTCAATCAGTAATTGAGGATCAAGTAGCACGACAAGAAAGAACAAATGAGAGACTTTTTCCTAACTCAATAGACTCTGAAGGACAAGTACGGACGTCTCCGTACCTACCTCTCAAACTCTACTAAGCTTGTTCGTGAGTGGTGAGACCTATGTAACCTAGAGCTCTGATACCAACTTGTCACGACCCGGATTTTTCCCCAATATCGGGATCGTGTTGGCGCCTACTCGTGGTAGCTAGGCAAGCCACCGTGTTCATACTATCCTATTTTTAACACAATTTTAATTAAATAAATGCGGAATACTTTATCGAAATGGAAATAATAAATCACGAGGTAAAAATCATACTGAAATCCTCTACCCAAGACTTGGAGTCACCAACTCACAAACTACTATGGAATACTACACATAAAAGTCTGAAGGAAATATAACATAATTCCGTTTGTCTCGAAACAATGAGACTACAGCTATTAACATAATTAAAGGAAGAGACGCCGGCCTGCGGACGTCTGCAAGCTACCTTAGTCTCAAATGATCAACTTCCACGCAATCTATTTACTGCTGCTGCTGCTCCCGATCGTAACCTGGACCTGTGCAAAAACGCACAGAAGTGTAGCATCAGCACAACCGACCCCATGTGCTGGTAAGTGCCTGGCCTATCCCGGCGAAGTAGTGACAAGCCTAGGACCAGACACCCACGTAAACCTGTGCAATTCAATATATATATATATGTGTACTACAACATAACAAGAAATAATCAAGTATTAACACAATAAGGAATATCTTGAAGAATTCAACAATTAACCACAGTTAATAATTTCACAAGGAAAAACAAAGTGTAATGTAAACACAAATAATATCAATTCAAGGAATAGCAAACAGTTGCACGGCATCACCCTTCGTGCTTTTACTCTCATCCTCACATCCATAGTACGGCATGATCCTTCGTACATGGTTCAATAATAGGGCACGGCATGATCCTTCGTGCATAATCAATAATAGGGCACGGCATGATCCTTCGTGCATAATCAATAATAAACATGGCACGGCATGATCCTTCGTGCATAATCAATAATAAACATGGCACGGCATGATCCTTCGTGCATAATCAATAATAAACATGGCACGGCATCACCCTTCGTGCATTATCTCTCTTCCTCACCCAAATAACAATCACAGTTAAGGGCAAAGAAAGAAACAACAATTCATAAATCGTCCCATCAAGGGCAATCAATAATTATCTTCACAACAAGTCCCAACAAGGGAGAACAATAATGATTTACCTATAATATATCTCAAAATATCATTTTCCAACGACTCACGGTCATACTAGACGCCAATGTATGGATGCTCGTCACCACAGCCCCATACACCGCACTCGATCACATAACACATAACACATAATCCTATTCCCTCAAGCTAGGATAGAACAAACACTTACCTCGAATGCTTATGAACAATTCACCCCGTTGAAATGTCTTTTCCTTTTGAATTTGACTCCAATCCAATCGTATCTATACACAATTGATTTAATATCATCAATTCTACTTAACAAACTAGTTCATATTGCTAAATATGGTTTTTACAACATTCTGCCCGGAATAGTAAAAACCGGCCCCGGGCCCACATAATCGAAACTCAAGTTTCGAACCAAAATAATTTCACCCAATCTTCCATGAGTTCAAATATACAATTTGTTCTTAAGTTCGACTCCAAAACGAGGTCTAAATCGTAATTTCTTTGAAAGCCCTAACTATACCCATTTCTCAAATTTTCAACCAATTTATACATGTTTAAGCCTAAGGATTTGATTGATGTTGATGAAAAATGAAGAAAATGAGTTAACAATACTTACCCAATGAACTTTGATGAAGAAATGCCTCAAAATCGCCTAAAATGTTGTGGAGAAAAGAGTTGAACAGAAATGGGATTTTTATCCCGTTTCTGTTCTGTTTCTGTCTTAAATTCACTGGGCGAAAATTTACTCTATGCGATCGCAGGGCCTGTGATGCGATCGCATAGAAGGAAAATGGGGACAGCAAAATTACTCTATGCGATCGCGGAGGTCTTATGCGATCGCATAGAAGGAAATGAATGAACTGAAATTACTCTATGCGATCGCAGAGAATGGTACGCGATCGCATAGAAGGAAATTCTGGGCCTCAGTCTTATTCTATGCGATCGCGAAGGACAGTATGCGATCGCATAGGAGGAAAAGTGGAAGCTATGCGATCGCATGGGATCTATTGCGATCGCACAGAAAGAATTTGGGACCTCTATTCTTTGCTCTATGCGATCGCAGCTACACCTATGCGATCGCATAGAACAAAATCCCCTGCAGAAACAGCAGAATTTCTGCTGGGTTTTTCAAATCCGAAAACACCCCGAACCACCTCCGAAACACTCCCGAGCCCTCGGGGCTCCAAACCAAATATGTATACTAACTCAAAAACATCATACGAACTTGCTCGCGCGATCAAATCACCAAAATAACATCATTAACAAGGAATTTAGCCTTAAAACTCAAGAATTCTCTAAAATTTCATAATTTCCAAAATTTCCAATTTAAGGCCGAAACACGTCAAACGACGTCCGTTTTCAACCAAACTTTACAGGAAGCGCTTAACCAATATATATGACCTGTACCGGGCGTCGGAACCAAAATACGAGCCCGATACCAGTATCTTTTAATCAAAATTCAGTTTCATTTTCCTTAAACATTTTCAGAAAACAATTTAACAAAAAAATTCTTTTACCGGGGTTCTAGACCTCGGATTTCAATTCCGGACATATGCCCAAGCTCCATATTTTTCTACGGATTTTCTGAAATAGCCAAATCACGGATCCGGGTCCGTATACCAAAAATGTTGACCAAAGTCAACCATATCAATATTAATATCAAAATTCTTCTACTTTTTCACATATTTCACATATTTCAACATAATTATTTTTCCAGCTTTGTGCCCGGACTGTGCACGCAAATCGAGGCAGCTATAAATGAGGTTTTCAAGACCTCCAAAGCTCGGAATGATTAATAAAACAAGTGATGACCCTTTGGGTCGTCACATACAGATACATCAAAATAGGCCAATGGGATGATACCCAGTCAAAACAATTCAGTTTACACCAAAAATTACAAAGTTGCCAAAACTCGACTTTTGGTACGCTTCTCGAAAAATTAAGAAAGTCACATATTCGGAATCCTCGTCTCAACACGAGTCTATGCATATAAAATTTACCAAAATCGGACCCCATTTGCCCATTCAAATCAATGATTTTTCATAATTTAGGTCTAGGGCTAAAATCCCCCTTTAATCATCCAATAAAAGTGAAATACTCAAAGATTCCATGATAAAATAACGTAATTAGGCCATAAAACTTACCTCCGATGAGTACCCGATGAATTTCCAGCAATTTCCAGTGAGTTTCTCTCTCTAAGACTCAAAATGGTGTTTTATGACTGAAAATCGCGACTGCACTACTTTTGGAATTTAATTCACTGTCGGACAAATTTACTCTACGCGTTCGTGTTACAGCTCATGCATCCGCGATGCACAGCTCTCTTTCCTCTTCGCGAACGAGACACCTCCCCACGCGTTCGCGATGAACAACTCATCAACCGCCCAGATTTCTTCTACGCGAACACGACATCTGGGACGCGAACGCGATGCTTCCGTTGACCCTCCAACGCGAACGCGACGCCCAGCATCGCGAATGCGATGCTCATTCTTACCTTGCCTACGCAAACGCGGCCAGTGCCACACGAACGCAAAGGCTTAATGCCTGCTGCACAAATCTGCAATTTTTCTGCAGATTTCTAATTTCCAAAATGCCCGGATAATGGTGTGAATTCACCCCGAGGCCCCCAGGACCCCAACGAAAACCACCAACATACTCCAAAACACGATTCGAACTTGTTCCACTCATAAAAATGCCCTTAAACACAGAAATCATCGAATTATAACGGATTCAAGCCTAGGATTCAACTCAAACTTCCGAAACTAACATTCAATCAAAAACCGGACCAAACAACGTCCGAATGACCTGAAAATTTGCAGACATATCCAAAATCACATAACGAAGCTACAGAAATTGTCGGAATTCCATTCCGACCCCCAGATCAAAATCTCAACTATAGTTCGGATTTTGCCAAAATTCAACCTTAGCCAATTCAAGCCTATTTCTACACCGGACCTCCAAATTCAATTCTGATCGCTCCCCTAAGTCACAAATCACCTCCCGGAACTAACCAAATCATCTGAATCCGATTCCGAGCACTCTAACTAAATAGTCAACTCCATGTTAACTTTCCATACTCAAGCTTCCTTCTAAAAGGCTCTTTGCTTCATTTTCAACCAGCATCACTCCTAACTCACCCGATAGACTCTAACACTAATATAAAAGCATGAAATATATAAATACAAGGTAACGGGGTGGTAATTCCAGTGACGACGGGCCCGGTCATCACATTCTCCCCCACTTAAGCAAATGCTCGTCCTCGAGTGGGTCAAGAAACATACTTGAAGACTCAAACAAGTGAGGATATCTGCTCCGCATCTCGCACTCGATCTCCCAAGTGGCCTCCTCCACGGGTCGACCTCTCCACTGAACCTTAACTGATGCAATGTCCTTGGACCTCAATCTTCTCACCTGACGACCCAATATAGCTATAGGCTCCACATCATAGGTCAAATCATCATCAAAATGAATAGTGCTAAAGTCCAACACATGTGATGGGTCGCCAACATACTTTCGGAGCATGGACACGTGAAAACACTGGATGAACTCCTGATAGACTAGGTGGCAAAGCAAGCATATACGCCACCTCTCCAATCCTCCTGAGGATCTCAAAAGGTCCAATAAATCTCGGACTGAGCTTTCTTTTCATCCCAAATCTCATGACGCCTTTCATCGGCGAAACCTTCAGTAAGACTTTCTCACCCACAGAGTAAGATACATCCCGAACCTTCTGGTCCACATAACTCTTCTGGTGCGACTGAGCTGTACGAAGTCTCTCCTGAATAACCTTTAACCTATCTAAGGCATCCTGGACTAACTCTGTCCCCAATAGCCTCGCCTCACTGGGCTCAAACCAACCAACTGGAGATCTACACCGTCTCCCATATAAGGCCTCATACGGCGCCATCTGAATACTAGATTGGTAGTTGTTGTTATAGGCAAACTCTGCGAGAGGCAAGTAATCCGCCGATGAACCACCGAAGTCAATAACACAAGCTCTCAACATATCCTCCAAGATCTGAATAATACTCTCGGACTGTCCGTCCGTTTGAGGATGGAATGCAGTACTCAACTCAACCTGGGAGCCCAACTCCCACTGAAAAGTCCTCCAGAACTGTGAAGTAAACAGAGTACCTCTGTCTGATATAATAGAAACTGGGACTCCATGCAATCTAACGATCTCCCGAATGAATATCTCAGGTAACCGCTCTGAGGAGTACGTAGTACACATAGGAATGAAGTGAGCTAACTTGGTCAACCTATCCACAATTATCCAAACATAATCAAACTTCCTCGCTATCCGAGGGTGTCCAGTAACAAAGTCCATAGTGATTATTTCCCACTTCCACTCGGGAATATCAATGCACTGAAATACACCACCGGGCCTCTGATGCTCGTACTTAACCTGCTGACAGTTGAGGCACCGTGCTACATGTCTAACTATGTACATCTTCATATTTCTCCACCAATAAGGCTGTTTCAAGTCTTGGTACATCTTCGCGGCTCCTGGATGGATAGAATACCGCGAGCTGTGGGCCTCCTCCAGAATCAACTCACGAAGGCCATCAACATTGGGCACACATATCCGGCCCTGCATCCTCAATACACCGTCACTATCAATGGTGACATCTCTAGCATCATCATGTTGAACTCTGTCCTTAAGGACAATCAAGTGTGGATCATCATACTAGCGCTCACGAATACGGTCATATAAAGAAGACCGAGATACAACACAAGCCAATACCCTGCTGGGCTCTGAAATATCTAACCTCACTAGCCGATTAGCTAGCGCCTGAACATCATAAGCAAATGATCTCTCCTCGACTGGAATATATGCCAAGCTGCCCATACTGACCGCCTTTCGGCTTAAAGCATAGGCCACCACATTGGCCTTCCCCAAATGATATAGAATAGTAATGTCATAATCCTTGAGCAACTCAAGCCATCTCCGCCGTCTCAAATTAAGATCCCTCTGTTTTAACAAATGCTGGAGACTACGCTGATCGGTATACACCTCACAGGATATGCCGTACAAATAGTACCTCCAAATCTTCAAGGCATGAACTATGGCAGCTAACTCCAAATCATGAACATGGTAGTTCTTCTCATGAGGCTTCAACTGACGAGAAGCATAAGCAATCACTCTACCCTCCTGCATCAGGTCAAAGCTGTCTTGAGCTTCTGAAAGCTCTCCTCGCACTCATCCGACCACACGAATGGTGCACCCTTCTGAGTCAACTTAGTCAAAGAAGAAGCAATGGATGAAAATCCCTGAACAAACCGGCGATAATATCCCACCAAGCCAAGAAAGCTCCTGATCTCTGTAGCTGAGGATGGTCTAGGCCAACTCTGCACTGCCTCTATCTTCTTCGGATCAACTTGAATACCATCACGAGAGACCACATGACCCAGAAATGCTACTGACTCGAGCCAAAAATTGCCCTTGGAGAATTTAGCATACAACTTCTCCTCCCTCAATCTCTACAACACAATACTAAAATGCTGAGCATGCTCCTCCTGACTATGGGAGTAGACTAGAATGTCATCAATGAACACAATCACAAATGAATCCAAATAGGACCTGAACACACTGTTCATTAGATGCATGAACGATGCGGGGGCGTTGGTCAGCCTAAAAGACATCACTAGGAACTCATAGTGGCCATATCTAGTCCTAAATGCAGTCTTCATAGTATCAGAGTCCCTGATCTTCAGCTGATGATAGCCTGAACGAAGATCAATCTTAGAAAACACTCTCGCACCCTGTAACTGATCAAACAAATCATCAATACGCGGTAAAGGGTACTTGTTCTTCACTGTTACCTTGTTCAGTTGCCTATAATCAATACACATCCGCATGGAACCATCTTTCTTCTTAACAAATAACATCGGTGCACCCCACGGGGACACACTAGGACGGATGAATCCCTTATCCAAAAGCTCCTGAAGCTGCTCTTTCAATTCATTCAGCTTAGCTGGTGCCATCCGATAGGGAGTAATGGAAATGGGCTAAGTGCCCAGCACCAAGTCAATGCCAAAATCAATATCCCTGTCCGGCCGCATGCCCGGTAGGTCTGAGGGGAACACATTTGGAAAGTCCCTTACAACAGGTACAGAATCAATGCTAGGAGACTCAACTCCCACATCTCTCACAAATGCTAGATACGATAAACACCCATTTGTAACCACTCTCTGAGCCTTTAAGAACGAAATGACACGGCTAGGGACGAAATCAGTCAAACCCCGCCACTCAATCTGAGAAATACCAAGAATGGCCAACGTAACTGTCTTAGCATGACAGTCCAATATAGCATGGTACGGAGACAACCAGTCCATACTCAATATCACATAAAAGTCCACCATCCCTAACAATAACAAATCTGCCTGGGTCTCCAGACCCCCAATAGAAATAACACAGAATCTATAGACATGATCCACAATAATCGTATCACCCATGGGGGTGGATACATGAACAGGCAAATCAAGACTACCATGGGTCGCACCCAAGTGATGTGCAAAATAAGAAGACTCGTACGAATATATGGACCCTAAATCAAATAGAACAGAGGCATCTCTATGACAGACAGAAATGATACATGTGATCACTGCATCGGAGGCAACTGCATCACGCCTGTCAGGAAGTGCATAGAATCATGCCTAGCCTCCACTAGATCGCTCCTCGCCTCTGGGCGACTACGAGAAGACTGACCCCCCACCTCTACTAGCCTGAGATGGTGCTGAAGAGGAGGGTTGATCCCTCTGCTGAGCCTTGTCCCTACAAAGTCGAGGGAACTGCCTCCTCGTGTGGCCAAACTCACCACACTCAAAATAGCTACCTGGTGCTGGAGAAGGGGACTGAAGGGAACCCCTCGCCGCAGATGAACCCTGGGCTGAAGAAGTAGTAGGTGCTGCATTCTAGGCTGGGAGGGCACTGAGTGAAGACTGGCCCTACTGGAATCCTTGTCGACCACGACCAGAAGAAGCTCTGCTCTGCTCAGGGCGGCCTGAATGAGAAGGTCTAGATGAGCGACCTCTGCCCTGCTGAAAATGCCCTCCAGATGGAGCACCGCTGAAGCTACCATAACCACGAGGCCTCTTGGCCTCCCGCTCCTGGCGATGATCCGCCTCAATTGAGCATGCCATGTCCACAACCTGCTTAAAAGATGATGATAGGACTCTCTCTCCGGTCATAAGAATGCGAATGGAGTAGTTGAGGCCATCAATGAACCTCCTAATCCCCTCCCTATCCGTCGGGATCATCCAGGTGGCATGCCTAGCCAACTTAGTATATCTCAGCTCATACTGTGTCACTGACATGTTGCCCTGTACTAACCACTCAAACTAGCGACGAAGCTCCTCACGACGGGACTGAGGTACATACTTCTCTAGGAAGAGAGTAAAAAATTGATGTCAGGTAAGAGGTGTTGCTCCCGCAGGCCTACGCCTCTCAAACTCCTCCTACCAATAGAATGCTGGACTAGTAAACTGAAAAGTAGTGAATGAAACCCCGCTGGACTCAAGAATACCAGCTGTACATAGCATTCTCTGGCATTTATCTAAGAAACCCTGGGCATCCTCGCCCTCAGTACCACTGAAATAGGGTGGTTGGAGTCTACCAAATCTCTCTAGATGACGCTGCTTGTCGTCGGGCATAACCTGAACCATATGCTCTGGAGCTGGTGCAGCTGGAGGAATAACTGGTGCAACCACCTGAGCGGGGACCGCCTCCAGCGTCTGAAGTCCCTGAACCACCTACTCAGGTATGCGAGCTGCAGGGGTCTGCTGACCACCCCTTATCTGGGATGTCGCTGCAATAGCGGTAGCTGATACTACCTGAGCCAATCCAGAACACACCGATAATATCTGGGCCAAAGTCACCTGAAGACCAGGAATAGTAATAGATACCGTTTGGTCCTGAACTGGGGCTGCTGGAGCATCAACCACTGGGGGATGCTCCTAAATAGGTACAACGGGCGGGTCAGCTGGCACTGCCTCAGCTGCCCTACCTCTACCTCTACCACGACCGCGCCCACAGCCTCTAGCAGGTGGCAATGGAGGTCGTCCACCTCATCCTGAAGCTCGGGTTCTCACCATCTATGAGAGAATAGAATATAGAAATTCAATTCTCAAAACAACAAGATCGCACGACAGAGTTCAAGAAATGTGAAGTGTTTCCTAAAGTTTCGCAGCCTCCCGAGGATAAGTACATGCGTCCCCGTACCGATCCACAAGACTCTACTAACCAGCTCAAGACTCATGAGGCCTAGTAAACCTAAGCTCTGATACCAACTTGTCACGACCCCAAACCCGATCGTGATGGTGCCCAGCACACTGCTAGGCCAGCCCGACCAATTAACAACACTCACGGAGCTAAGAGCTCACTTTAACCATTTTAGGCATAAATAGAGATAAGTCAACAGTAATAGAAACACTAAGCACGGGGATCACATCCCAAAACAGTAACAACTCCCCAAGACCGAGGGGTCAAGAGTCTAGAGCCTCTAAAGAGTATACAAGTGCAAT